>PVHX01010506.1:0-69658 GCA_004024805.1 Geosciurus inauris
TTTTTTTTTTTAAACCCTCCTTTCATCCTTCTATGACTTTTCTTGGATTCATAGTTTATTAAAACCTTCAGCTGGTTTGAGGTCTTTAAAAATTTTGGTTCCTGTTCTTGAGAGCAATTTTGATTTGAAATACCCTTTTATATATTTTCAAGTTGAGATAAAAACATTTCTATCATTTCAAAAATTACAAAGTCATTTCTGTAATATTGACAAATTAATTGTATTAATTTAAGGTACTCAATGGAATCTAACAATTGAATATATACCACCACTCCTTAACATATGAACAAGGTTTTCTTTAATATTTGTATTATTTTCAATTCAAATTTTCATTATATTGCCCTGTGTAATTTAATCTCAATGTAATCTTTAACGCTTAAAAGTCTTTTACTGCTACCCTATCATGTTTTTCAAAGTATATTAAAATCATATTTATTGAAATAATTTTTTTCAAAATTTAAGTGTTTCCAATGACTATAAATTAAATGTTAAAGACTTATCTGGATTATCATTACTATTCAATTGATAAAAACAATAATTATTAATAGTGCTAGAATGAGACAATATTGTTACTATTTTTAAAAACTCACAAATAAGGGATAGAAAAATTGTCATAATGCCACTAAATTCTTGTACTCCTTTCAAGTTGTATGCAAAGTAATAAATTGATCTATCACCAAATTATTTTTAACAAGTCTGTTATTAACAATTGTTTTTTTTTTTTTATTTTGTTAAAAGCAAAGAAATGAAACCACTCCGTCTGGGTGCAGTGGCATACAGCCTGCAGAGGCAGAAATTTAAACTCGAGGTTAGCCTCAGCAACTAATGAAACCCCATCTCAAAAAATAATGGGGAGCTGGGATTGTAGCTCAGCGGTAGAGCGCTTGCCTCGCATGCGTGAGGCCCTGGGTTCGATCCTTAGCACCACATACAAAGCAATAAAATAAAGACATCGTGTCCATCTACAACTAAAAAAATATTTAAAAAAAATAAAAATAAAAATAAAAATGGTTGGGGATGCAGCTCAGTGGTAGCGCACTTGGCTAGCATGCACAAGGCCCTAGGTTCAAACCCTTATATAAGAGTGAAAAAAAGAAAACCACTCTCATTGAAGACTCTGTTTTTCAAGTAATGCTCCATCTCTTGGGAAGTTATCCAAAAGGCTTTACTAAGACTTATCTCTAAGTCACTTAAGTCATCTTGCTTCTGGTGCTTAAAATTAGAACAGAATAAAAGCACCATCATAAAATAGGAAATTACACGCATTTCCTAGAGATAACTATACACACTAGAACTTCATAACTGGTAATTTGAGTTAGAACAGAATATAAGTATTTGATAAGGAAGAATTAACTCTAAGTAAAGCTGATTTTCTAGTTAAATGCACTATGTCCTAAATTATACTTTGGAGACATTCACTCCTACCTTTTCAGTGTACATGGTACCTCATCAAACTAAAAGAAATTTTATTATCTCAAAAATTGAGATGTATCTTAAAATTGATAGCATAAGTTTAACTGGCAGTGTGTTTACTAACTAGTATTGTTAGGATTTGGATTAGGTATCTTATGTTAAGGAATATTCAGAGGTAAAATGATTGCATTGAGAGCTGTAACCTAATCAGTCCATACTAGTTTGAACGAACAAACTGGAGGTTAACTGAAGGACCTGGGTCACTGGGGGCATGCTCTGGGAAGATTCATCTTCCCTGTGTCCCCTTTCCTTTCTGCTTCCCAGACAGCATGAATACAACATTCCTCCGTTACACCCTTCCACCATGATGTTCTGCCTCATCTTGGGCCCATAGCAATGGAGTCAGCCCACTATGGACTGAACCTCTGAAACTGAGTCAAAATAACCTTTCCCTCTAAGTTGTTCTTGTTAGATATTTTGGTCACAGAGATGAAAAATTGACACAGATATATAAAATAGTGAATCTTACAATAGTTTTAGGTGCAAATTTTTGGAAATTAAGAAAAATGGGGAATGATATTGGCCAAGTTACACTGTGTGCCATGTACAAATATGTAACATCCACCATTGTGCACAAGAATAATGCACCAATAAAAATTATGGGGGGAAGTTCAATGCCAACCTCAGCAATGGCGAGGCGCTAAGCAACTCAGTGAGACCCTATCTCTACATAAAACACAAAATAGGGCTGGGGATGTGGCTCAGTGGTTAAGTGCCCCTGAGTTCAATCCCCAGTACCAAAAAAAAAAAAGGGGGGGGGATAAGAAAAAAAGATACTGAGTCACTAGTAATTTCAGGTCTTATATGAGGTATACTGATTACTACCATGTGATTTACTTCTAGTAAAAACCAAAAAATATTTATTAATTTAAACCTAAATACATAGTAGGAATGAAAAAAGCAGAGAAATGGTTGAGTGACAATAGCAGGAGATTGGAACCCACATAAAACAATTAATATGGATTCATGAACCTAACAATGTTTTGGCAGAGGTTAATGAAAATGTTTCTCTAAAAAAATGTTCCAGAAAATATAAAATCACAAACTTACCTCTAAAACATGTTCTTTTAACATGAAGATGTAATGTTAGTATGATAGAAGTAAACATGGAACTTTTCTTCTTCCTTTAAATCATGCAAATTATGCTGATAGGGATTGAGACACATTTATCAGGCTCTTTACCATTATTGAAAATGGTAGAAATACAGAAAGCCTGCTTCATAGCAGATCAACCAAAATCAATCATGCTTTTATACAAGATTTGAATATTCTTGGATGAAGCAGAGCCTTACCATTTGCTTGTTGTCTATAAAGAAGGTGCCTTTGCCTTCATGTTACGTTCATGCTCTTAGCTTTCCTTTTCCTTTTACAGTTAACCCACAGAACTGTTTTTTAAAATTATTTTTTTAGTTGTCAGTGAACTTTTATTTATATGCGGTGCAGAGAATGGAACCCAGTGTCTCACACATGCTAGGCAAACGTTCTACCACTGAGCCACAACCCCAGCACGTTTTTTTTTTTTTTTTTGAAGTTAGGAGATAAATAAAAATAAAAATGTCAACAGTCATCTCCTTGACAGTACTTCTGAATTCTGAACATTTCCACATAGGTTAAAGTAACCCACTTCTAACACATTTTGTCCATAATGAAAATACAACAATTTTCATCATACTTCTTAAATTAGGGTAGTCAGAAAGTTCTGCTTAGGTTAAAGGGAAGGGACACAACATCTTGATGGGGTAGTGGCAAGGTTCTGGAAGAATATGGGGAAATTTGACTACTGTTGGGGTAATTTTTGAAAAACAACATGCCACAGGTTTCTTTTATAAGATGGGAGAGAGGTGATTATGAAAAGTGGAATTGGTATTGTCCCTTTACCATGGGCATGTTCTTAGGTAGATCTTTTTTTAACAAAGATTTCATATGGGAATTGAGAATCTGAATTTGGTTTGTTGAAACTATCCACGCCTGCATATTCCTTGGATAATTAAATACTCCCAGGAGTATGCATACTTTTGTTTGAAGACTCTGTAGATTACACTGTCACCATTCTTTAATTATCTGAATTCCTAAAATGCACACTCAACTATTTTTCTAAAAAGTTGCTCAGCAATTCTATGAAGAATTTCAAAATGTGTATTCTGAAACACTAAAAATACAATCACTTTCTATTTTAAAGAATGATCAGTTCCTTTCACTCAGCTAAATAAAGAGAATAGAAACAAAATTACCAGTGCCACAAGAACTTTGATTACAGAATACACTAATGATGGTGTATGCACACTAAAATGTTCTCTTAAAAAAGTCAGACAAGGCCAGATCTTTGGAAATAGATGCTGGTAACTTGGCAAGAAGGAAATTTTAATATTTCACTTATAAAGTACAATAGTGAAATAAAATGTACAAAAACCATTTGAAGAGTTACATCTGAATGTCTTCCAAATATGACATGAGTACATTCACATAAAATTGTTCCTAATTTCCTTTTCTTTTTTTTGAGACAGAGTCTCGATAAGTTGATCTGCTGGCTTCAATCTTGTGATCCTCCTGCCTCAGCCTCCTGGGATTATAGGCACATGCTACCATACCTGGCTTCTAACTTTTTTTTGCCAATATCTCAACAATCTCTAGGGACTGTATAATGACTTCCAACTATCATTTCCTAAAGATACAGATACATATTTTTGGTACTGGAGATTGAACTCAGGGGCATTCGACCACTAGCCACATCCCCAGCCCTATTTTGTGTTTTATGTAGAGACAGGGTCTCACTGAGTTGCTTACTGCCTTGCCATTGCTGAGGCTGGCTTTTAAATTTGCGATTCTCCTGTCTGAGCCTCCCTAAGTGCTGGGATTACAGGCTTGAGCCATAGCGCCTGGCTCCTAAAGATATTTCTTAACCATTAAGTTCAATAATTTTGTATAGTATAATTTCATCATATATCATGACCTCAACATGGAAAGATGTTAGAGAATAAGGCCTTTTAAAATGCTGAGTGTAATTACTAATCTATTTCTTTTATATACATGGGAATAGGCAAAGTAATATCAGTTATAGTTATAATTTCTATATTTTTTTCATCAAATATTTAGTGCCTACAATTTTTATATGCACTATTCTAAAAACTGAGTACACAGGGGTAAATGAAAGTAAGAGCTACCATTTATTGAGTACTTACTATGTGCCAGGCCCTGGCCTAAGAGTTTCACACATATAAACCTATTTAATCCTCAAACACAACACCTCTATGATAAATACTGTTAATTTCCTCATTTTACATATGAGAAAACTGAGGCATAGAGAAGTGAACTTATACAGCTAGTAACTGGTAGAAAGAGAATTTTCTAAGTGATGGCTCTACTGGAACTTTTATTAATCTAAAATCCTTCTATTCTTTGTTTTGTGCCTATTGAGAGACCTAATGAACAGAACTGGTATGGCTCGAACAGGAGGTGTGACCATTTCATTCTCAGATTTTTTGGGGGTGGGGGGAACACTGAAACAAAATTCTAACTAGTTCTATAGTTTGTGCCTTCAAAATATCTAAAAAGCTTTCATTGCACATTGTAAGGCTTGACTTTGTTTTTCATAATTGAGGAAATATTCATTTTTTTACCTCCATTATTATAGATACATACACATAGCTTCCCTTGTTTGCAAAACCATTTCTCTACTCCAGGTAGGCTCCATGGGGCTAAAGATCACAGAACTGTCTTCCAATATAGGGTTGGGTCCCTAATTCAAGCTAAATAGTCCTTATTGCATTGGTCAAACTTAATTGGCTTAAGAATACAGAACATAATCTCTCATGTCTTCTGAGACTGATGGAATTGAGAGATGCTTTTTTTTTTTTGCCATGGAAGTGATTTGGGATTGCTGGTAGACATCTTCTTTGGTCTCAAAAGTAAATAATGACTATAGTGCTGACAGAGAAATTCAGATGAAACACTTTGATCTACCTATGCATTAATATCCTTGTCTTTTCTGGTTAAATAAGTATAAATTCATGCTAAGTGGGTTTCTGTGACTTGAAATCAAATTTCAATGTGTTTCAACAGATGCATTAAATGAAATATGCATGTAGAACAATTATAATGGATACAAATAGAATGCTATTTGCTTCCTTCTTAGGAATATAGAACTGCCTATAGCTGAAAGGATAGACATGAAATAGAAATATTTATCTATTTCATTTTCAAAAACAATTTGCAAAACATTTACCTATAAATTCTAAGTGATTACAAAGCATTAGTTATTCTACTTTTTTATCATACCACAAAACCACAATATAGCTAGAAAGACAAAATGTTTTATTTTAAAACATTAGAAAAACATTAAAAGACAAATGTCCATTATATAACCAGGAATGTTAAATATATTGAAACTGTAAATCTAAATGTGGTAGGCACTTTCAGAGAACTAAATACTTCCAATTATCCTACATTCTTCTCTAATAACAACACTTGATATAATGGAAAATACCAAGACCCTACTAATTGTTCAAAGTCAACATCTTTGGGTTCAACTTAATTACACAAGAAAAAGTTTTGTCCAAGATGTTCCTGACACATGAAGCTTCCAGTTGAATTTCAGAAATTTAACAAAAGTATCTTCCTTTTTTGCCTGTGAATGTTTGAGTATTGCTGTATTGTTGGCTTATGTCCACTACAGATACTGGTTCTAGGCCAGCCCAAGGATCTTCAAGCATTGAAGGCTTGAAATAACTTTCCAAATCATTAGACATTCTTTTTTCTCTACCACGCCCTGATCCAAATGGTGTGGATGTCCTTGGAGAACCCTTTAGGAAAAAAATCATCAGTTAAAATAAAAAAACATTTAGTAGAGGTAACTGGCACTTTTTTTTTTTTTTAAGGCTAGTGGGGATCACATTGTTGGTTAAAAGTTGTCATATGAAACCAGGTATGTTCAATTGCTAAGTCCAAGCTTCCTTGAATCTAGTTTGTGTTAAAGATGCTTAAACCAATTTAGTATACTTTTTTAATCCATGCCCACTGTCACCTCAACTACTTTTTGAGTTGCTAATGTAATAAATCTGCAGTTATTGAAGACTAGTGTTGATGAAATCAATACAAGCCATCACAAAATAAATTTTTTCCTGGAGGAAAATTAAAACATTTTTTTACCCTATACATAACTTCTAAAATCTTTCTCATAGAAATTTGCAATATTCATTAGCTCCAGGCTCAAAGGGGTGGGGTTGGTTTAGCATATACAAAGTTGGAAAACACTAAGCAGAGCCAAGCCAAAGAAATCCTAGACACACCAGAAATACTCCGTCTTGTATTCACTGAGAGAAAAGGGAAACTTCCACTACCACCGACTTTCCCTTGAAAGAACTTGGACCAGAAGACAATGAAGAGAAAAGTTAAAAAAAAAAAAAAGAAAGAAAGAAAGGTGACAGTTGCAGGAAGATGGCAACAGCCTACAACCTGAAAAAGTTAAATACTGGGATTCTTTCACCCTTTCCCGGCCCCAGAGCACAGGTGCTCAAAATACTTAACTGAAACGAACTGATAAGGCCTCCAGGAAATAAGAGATAATGGAGAATTAGGGAAATCTGTGTATGAGTGGCAGCGTACTGGTTAAAAGCACAAAGGCTCTAGAGCAGAACTGCAGCTCTACCATTTTTAGGCTAATCTTAAAATGCTTAACTTCTCTAAGCCTGAATTTACTCATCTGCAAAACAGGGCTAACAATAGTTATCTCACCTCACAGAGGACTAAACAAAATAATCCACATAAAGGGAATATTAGCACCATGCCTGCCATACAGTAAGAGCTCGGCAAACGCTGGCTATTACCTGGGGGTGGGTCTGCTGCTGCCCTGGGGAGTAGCCGAATTGCTGCTGGGACCCCGCAGGGGACTTGGAGTAGGAGCCAGGGTAGCCGCCAGGGGACGGTGACCCGAACCGGCCCCCCGAGAAGCTGCCGCCGTGTCGTGGAGAGTGGCTGCTTCCGTAGGGCCTAGATCGGTGCCCGTAAGGCGGCGTGTGATGCGGACTCCCGTACCCGTCCCGAGGGGAGGGCGGCCGTGGTCCGCCCCCGCCCGGGGTACCCCGGAAGCCGCTCCCGCCACCCCAACCTCCTACACCCGGGGCGGGGTAAGGAGGAGTCGGGGGTCGAAAATTCGGACGATGCATATCAGGAACCAAGCGAAGACCTCACCGCCGCGTTCTCTCGCCGGAACTGTGCCGACCGACCCGCCACTGATAACTGGTTGTCCTTTGCCAAAACAGTCCTCCGGCCGCCAGCGCCCTACTGCACTTAGGTTCCGACCTTATAAAGGTTCCGCAAAAATAAATAGGTTATTGGATTAGGGTGAGACCAAGTAGATTTAAGTGAAGGAAAAAGGTTAAAGGAAAAACCGAACATTCGACACGAGCAAGGACCTTTCCAGGCTGGCGATCTTCGGACAGACCTACAGACAAGTAGTCCGCATGGCGGACGGTAGGGCGGGGTCTGGAGTGTCCGCGGGCGCCCCCAGTGGCTGCGGGTGGCGCGGGGCTGGCTGCTCTGCTCACACGCGGACCCAAGCTGTCGGAGAGGCGCGCGATGCTGGAGACGCTGGCGAGGGTGGCGGCTCTGCGGAGAACCAGCCTCTTTTCCGGCTGGGTCGCCGGGAGGGGGCTGTGGACAGGCCGCCCGCAGTCAGGTACCCTTTAAGACTCGGTCCGGGCCGCGAAAGGTACCCAGCCCCAGGTTTCCACCTCGAGGCGTCTGCGGAAAGCGCACCAGCACAACCCTCTGGCCTATCTCGCCTCCTGGCGCCCTGGCGTTGTGGTCCGGCAGCCGGCTTCGCCAACTCTTTGGGCTCCTCCGGCCCTTGGGTCGACCTGCCTGGTAGTCGCGTTCCAACCCCCGACGCCGACCCAGGGCTCGCCGATGCGGGTGCGTTCCCTGCTCGGTCACGCTTGGCTCGCCTTGACGCTTTCTTTTACCCCTACCACCTCCCCCAAGTTTAAATAACTTTAAAAATGTACACTATAAAAAATAAACAACAAAAACAACAAGTATGCCTAACGCCTAGCTGCATTTCAGAAAGCAGCCTCCCTCTTTGAATAACTTGAGAAAGGCTGTAGTAAAACAGATGAACAAATGTCGGACTTCACCCCCTTCATTTCAGTTATCTCTAAATGGAAGGAAGTTAGGGAGAAGGTTAGGAAGTAGATTAATTTTCAAAAGGAGCAAGATGTGGCCAAAGCTCTTAAAATCTTGATTTTTTCACAAAGTTGTACTTAGAAAAGCGTAATGTTTTAAGAATGACACTTTATGTATAATAAATATGTCTTTGTATCAGATATGTTTCAGAATCTTATTTAGAGGATGAAATTTAGGTTTACTACTGTTTTATAAAACTTTCTTTACTTCCTCGGAATTTGGAAATAGTGATCCACTAAGAATCTTGAAATCTCAACCTTAAGACTCATTAAATCATAGCCTGATGGGTAGCCTGGACTCGTGCGTTTCATTGCTCTTCATTCTGTCTCTTTGACATGTTCTGTGATACGCCTTGTTGAAGAGTGTGGCTTCCATCCTCCTTGATGAACGGAGATACCAAGAGACTTTTTGTCGGTGGTTTATTCTGGGTGGATTCCATGGTTCACCATATTTCTTTTCTCCTGAAGACATTAAGTTGTAGAGTCATTCAAGGTAGGAAAATGCCATCAAGACTTAGTGATGGAATTAAGGCTTGTGAGCTCCAGTTTATCCATATGATTATATAGTCTTGGCTGAAAATCCCCTTTTCCAACCATTGTGCTTAGCTTATTGTCCTGTAATTGGACACACATTTTTTTTTGGTTCTGGAGATTGAACTCAGAGGCACTTGACCACTGAGCCACATCCCCAGCCCTATTTTGTGTTTTTACATAGAGACAGGGTCTTACTGAGTTGCTTAGTGCCTCGCCATTGCTGAGGCCGGCTTTGAACTCGTGATTCTCCTGTCTCAGCCTCCCTAAGTACTGGGATTACATGCTTGCGCCACCGCGCCTGGCTTGGACACACATCTTTATCAAATGAAGGCTGGGGATGGTAGAGGCCTTTCCTAGTATGGGCAAAACCCTGGGTTCGATCCCCAGTACTGCAAGAAAAATAAAAGATATTTACTGAATGAAGAAGTCACATACATCATCTAGGTCAGTGATTCTCACCTTTACGTCATCAATCTACGTTATGGAGGGGGCAGAGAAATGAAGGTAGTGAGGTAATGGGGACCAGAATTACGTTTTTTTTTTTTTTTAAACTGACAAGTGATATTAATAATTGGGTCTCAACTTGCTAAGTAAGATACTATAAGTTATTTTTTTTAAACTTGGCTTATGCTTCAGAATGTTCTTATCTTTTACACATATGAACTTGCATTAGAAATGGGAGAAGGGAAGAAATATAGTGACAGGTAGATTATGCATGACAGTTTGCCTCTCAGCACATTTACAAGTATACATGAGGACTGAGCGAGAATGAATCCTTAATAATCATATGAATTATATGAAACTCCAGGTCCAGTTGGTACACTTCTCACACTAGGCCACTTTCCTCTTTACAGATAAGAAATTGTCCAAGAGAAGTTAAAATGACTTGCCTAAGTTCACAAAGCAAGCAGAAGTAGCACTAGAACTGAGGTTCCCTGAGTTCCAGGAAAATTGGCCTCCTAAGAAATATGAATTGATAACCAGTTCAACCTTTGAAAAATACAGTAGGTAAAGAAGCATGTAGAATTTTGAAAGTAGAACTACTGTGCAGCTTTAGATTTAAAGATTAGTAGATATAACTTTAACTAATGAATCTTTTATAAGTATAGGCAGGTGTTGTCATGTTTTTGCCTAGGAATTACCATCTAGATGTCTGAGCTGGTGGGCCTCAGGTCCCCCAGCATCTAACTGTATTGAATTTCTTTGTGTGGGGGTGAGCTTAGGGGAAGAGAGATGACAGGAAAGCGAGGAAGTTTTATGTTGGGTCATCTGAAAGTAGAAGAGCAAAGGATGAGGATGATGGATGTGTATATGGAGGGAAAAGCACACTTCTCTTTTTTGATAGCAAATAGGTAGGGTCTCTGAAGATAGAGAATTACAGTATTGTGTAGGGAGGGCCAGCATTAGAAAACAGGATCCTAGATAAGGCAGTGCTGTCGTGAAGGATGCTATCAGTGACTAGGTACTATCTTCAAGTGGCATTGTATACAGAGGGATCAATAGACAAAACCTCAAGACCTTTCTGAACATCCATGATCTGCATGAAGAGCCCCAGAAATAATTGGTTAACTTAGTGGTAGTGATGTGTTTTAGAAGTACTTCATTGGGCTGGGGATATGGTGCAGTGGTAGCATGCTTGCCTAGCATGTGTGAGGCACTGGGTTCGATCCTCAGTACCGCATAAAAATAAAATAAAGATGTTCTGTCCACCTACAACTAAAAAAATAAATATTAAAAAAAAAAGAAGTACTTCATTAAAGCAAGTAAGAATACCAAGATAAGGAAATTTAAATATAAATGGAACCTTGTCTGTTTTTATAAAGCTGTGGATCTTTATTTAGATTATTTGAGATTTTTTTGTGTGTTCATTTTTTAGTGGGTTTCAAAGTTTTGGTTTTTTCCCTTCATAGAGCTTTTTCTTGTAAAAACAAACAAACAAACTTGGGAGCCAATATATAAGAGCAAAAGAGCTGTGTGTAAAACAGGAATTAGGGTCTCAGAGCCCTGCCAACTCTGTACCCCTACATTTACTATCCTCTGCCTTCCACTATTACCAAAGAGGCTCTGGGGCCCCTCTGAGGAATTCCTAGAGCTCTGCAGAAAGGGTTTGAACACCACAATCACATAAGTAGGTGTCAGGTATTAACCAGTGCTACAAATACCTATACTTTGGTTAGTTTTACTAAGTAATGCAGATAAATATTTCTATATTTCTTCATTGTCAGGGCTTTCTAAATTAAGAAAACTGGAACCTGGGTTAAAGGATAAGCCCTAGAAGTTAAAAGATGACTGAATAGATAGTTGAAGAATTTCCAGGAGGTATATGTTTATATTTTAAGGGAATATGAAATCCAGAGCCTTGGAGACAAAGCCTAGACTTTAAATCCAGTAATGCTTGTTTTATCTTCCCCCTGGAGACATGTATTTATATTCAAAGAGTTAAGAACCCAGGGGGCCTCCTTTTCTTCCCAAGGACAATTTGCTTACCTTAGGTAGATTTAGCTTTTTTTTTTTTTTTTTTTTTTTTGGTACCAGGGATTGAACTCAGGGGCACTCAACCACTGAGCCACATCCCCAGCCCTATTTTGTGTTTTATGCAGAGACAGGGTCTCACTGAGTTGCTTAGCGCCTCGCCGTTGCTGAGGCTGGCTTTGAGCTCGCGATTCTCCTGTCTTAGCCTCCCTAAATGCTGGGATTACAGGCTTGCGCCACCATGCCGGCTAAGGTAAGGGCTTTTAAGAGATGTTTAAGTCATGAGGGCTCAGCTCTTGTGATGCATTAGGGATGTTATCACAGGAGTAGGTTAGTTACTACAGGAGTGTGTTATTATAAAAGTGAGCTCAGCTTTCTTGGTTTTCTCTTGTTCTTGCCCTCTTGTCCTCTTGTTTTCTGCCATGGGATGATACAGCACAAAGGTCATATGCAGGTACCATGCTCTATCGGACTTTCCAGCCTGTAGAACTGTGAGAAATAAATCTCTTTTTAAAATAAATTACCCAGGCTATAGTATTCTGTTATAGCAGCAACAAATAGATAAAGATAACACTTTTTGTGAAAATGTAAAGTTTTTAGGAAAATAGAAATTGAAGAAAAAATATTGATCTTTTATCCGATAGGCAACTACTTAACACTTAAATAGGAAAAAGGTAAATCTTAGATAGTTTGGGTATTTGAAAGGAAAAGAAAAGCTTTTTAAATAGAGAAGACAATTATAAATGAATAATTGTATAATCTGAGGTTGGAAAAACAACACCTATGTAGAAAAGAGTTAATATAGCAGGCCTCATGCTTCTGTTTCTGGAAAGATCATCTTATAAATTTGGTCTCTGGGAATTTGGCACTTGAATTGCTTTATAACTAATGAAGGTGGTTCATGATGTCTAGATGATTTGACAAACAATGTGATTTATGGAAGCACCTGCTTTTCTTCTAGAAGTCTGAGATTTTAGTACATGGTAAGCAGAGTGCATATGTGAATAGCCCTCAATAAAAATCTTGGGTTCTGAGTCTCAAGCATCCCCTGGTAGAATGTGCAATATGTATGTGTGCACATACGTGTATACACACATACTTTTTGAAATAAATTACTTATGTGTGTGTATGTGTATCTATCTATCTCTATATCTATCTGTCTTTGTTGCCAAATAAAGAAGCATGTTTCATGTGCCCTTCTATGGGAGGGAGAGAACCTAAAAACCTGTGCATGAATTTTTTCCAGTATCTGCCTGTCTTTCCCTTTTTGGTCCTCTTATATGCAATTTTACTGTAATAAACATTAGATGTGAATACAACCAGATGCTGAATACTGTGACTCCTAGCAAATCACTGAAACTGTGAGTAGTTTTGTAGTTTTGGGAAATCTTGAGATAATACCGAAGCTTATCATAAAAGAAATTATTTTTTTTATTAAAAAAAATGGAAAATTGAAAGAAAGCGAAGAATAGACAGGGAAAAATTACTTTTACTAAATAATGACTAATAAAAAGGTTAATATTTCTACTACCTAAATAATCTATACAAATCAATGAAGAAAGGATAAATGTACTTGTGGAAATATGGGCCAATAGCAAGAATGATTTGCAGGAAAAGATACAAAAATCTATGATATATAAATTAATGACAGTGGCATACAGATTTTTAATTGTCAAATGTGTAACAAATAAACAAAACAAAACAAAAAAACTTAAATCAAGATTATATTCAGGGTTATGCAAGCTGACAGACAGTTTTCATACACTGATGATGCATATTATATATAATCTTTCTGGTAGGCTATTTGATAATATATATTAAAAGTTTTGGCTGGGCGTGATGGTTGAATGTGTAATACCAGTGACTTGAGGGGCTGAGGCAATAGGATTGCAAGTTTGAGGCCTACCTGCGTAAGTTAGTGAGACCTTGTCTCAAAGTAAAAATAAAAAGGGCTGGAGATGGGCTCAGTGGTACAGCACCCCTGGATTAAATTCCCAGTAACTAACACACACACACACACACAAATTTTAAAGCATTTGCAACATTAACATGACTAGGCCAACCCAAGGCCTCCCAGTGTCTGTAGAGATGAGCTCCTTGTCTCCCCTTTTCTATCCCCCAAACTCTCAAAACCTGAAAGATTAATTTTTATTTGTATAACTTGAAGGGAAGTCTCTGGGAGGATTCAATGGCTCTTCACCCAGAATGCATCCTAAATTTCTCTCTAGACATCTCTCCTCTCTTCAGAGTTACCCACTGGAAGCTATTAACAACAAAGCAAAATAAAACATACTTTGTCCCCAAAATATATTCACCACCACATTTCTTCCATGCTGTCCCTTCCCTTCCTTTTCCCCTCAGTTACATTTGTGATATTCTGTGAAATAGGGCTCAATATATTTTTTACATCAAAAGGAGCTCCTTGCATTCATAGTCTAATATTGGAGCACCCTGCTGTCCTCCTTCTGGACCCCCACCCTCATGTACATTTTCTTCTTTGCAGTGGTAATTATAATTCTCCTCAAGCTCCTATGAAGATGTTTCATCAACTTAGAGTGCCTAGAGTGGGCTCTGTTTTGTCAGTTGTCCCCTGGAGGGGATGCCTTTTTCTAGTTTGCATATGGGTCTTGCTTTTGTTCATTCTGCTAGAGAAAACCACATCACCAATATCAAGAAGTTCAAAGGAGGGGCTGGGATTGTAGCTCAGCTGTAGAGTGCTTGCCTCGCATGCGTGAGGCCCTGGGTTCGATCCTCAGCACCACATACAAAGTAATAATATAAAGACATTGTGTCCATCTATAACTAAAAAAAAAAAAAAATTAAAAAAAAAAGTTTAAAGGACCTCTTGAGTTTGTGGTACTCTTTTTTTTTTTTTTATATTTTGTTTTGTTGTAGATGAACACAATATCTTTATTTATTTTATGTGGTGCTGAGGATCGAATCCAGTGCCTCACGTATGCGAGGCAAGCGCTCAACCGCTGAGCCACAGCCTCAGCCCCGAGTTTGTGGTACTCTTACATTCAACAGTTTTTGAGAGGAAGTACCAGTGATTGAACCCAGGGGTGCTTAACCACTGATTGACATTCCCAGCCCTTTTTTATATTTTATTTAGAGACAAGATCTCTGCTAAGTTGTGTAGGACCTTGCTGAGTTGCTGAGGCTGGCTTTGAACTTGGGATCCTCCTGCCTCAGCTTCCTGAGTCACTGGTATTACAAACATGCACCACCATGCCCCGCACATTTAACAATTTGTAACTATCATTTTCTCCACCAGTTTCTTGTTCAACCACTTCTGATCCTCTGGACAACTACTTAACTTCAGGGTGGCCCATTGAAGAAGCCTGAGCATCTAAGAAGTTTTTTCTTTGGCTTGTTGACTTTGGATTATAAAATTTATACCTATATATGTTGAATTATGAAATCTATATATTAGTACTATTGCCTAGATTCCTACATACCAATCTATTGTAGTGGTCTGTCTTCTAAAAGACTTTTGAATAACAATTCTTTGCCTGTTTTTAAGTTGATATTTAAAAGTTTTCATCATTTGTGTGAAATTTATGATGTTAACTCAAGTGAGGGTAAGATCTTGTACATGTGAGGAACATACATGTCTTTGTAGAGTAGGAGAAGGCTTATTGTGAAGAAATCAGGCTGATTGGTTGTAGAAAAGAATACATATGGAGGTTGATGTGGAAATTTCTTCAGAATATTCATTCATCCTTTAATAAAGTCTTTACATACCCTAGTTTGAAAAGACTGCTTCTGAAGGGACAGTGAATCAGTCTAACCTGAAAGGACTTTCTAGTTGTCGGTTTTGATGCTCTGAACTTAGAACTAACTCTGCCTCCAATGCTTGGTTGGCATCCTTATTAGTCTGGATAGGCTAGGTCTTGCTGCACTACAAATTAGCCCACAATCTCAGTAACTCAGTACAACACTAACATGTTTCCTCCATATCTTGCTATACTATTTGGAATTTGTAGCCTCCAAGGATAATATAGGATTGGATGATTTCATGGGATACTTTTAAGGGTCAGGCTTGGAATTGGTTTTTATGAGTGCTGCCTCTCATTGTCTAGACCCTTTATTTGACCCCAACTTAATTGCAAGAGAACCTGGGAAATACAGAAGAGCAGAAAGATTGGGATTAGCATGGATTTATACTTTGGTTGTGGCCTAATTTAACCTTGACTCAGAAGTCCCCTTTCTCATCTTTTTTTTTTTTTACTGTATTTCCTGTGAATTTCTCAAGTTTTCATTAAAACAGTATTGTCCAGTTTTTCCAAAATCTACTTAGTTGCAAATCCCACAATAATAGCAATGTTTTTGCAGGGGAGGGGAAGTTCTAGGAAATAAGGTATCAACACTGGTTGAATTATACATTATTCATCTAAGTATTATCCTCCAAATGTCCCTAAATGATGTAATTACTTCATAACTTTAGCATTACTTCTACACTAACTACCTTTTGGGGTTTATAGTAGGATCTGAAGTACCATAATAGCTGGGGTCTGGTTGACTTGTACTTCTTGGAAATGAGAATCAGTAGGCTGGTGTTCTTGGTGGAAATCCCTTTAGCTTTGTTCTGTAATGACAATCTACCCTGAATTTCAGCTAAGAATTGCATCTTACATCTAAAATTCTGAATGGCAGCTCCTAAATTATTACAGGATAAAAGTAGTTTATGATATCATATATAGCACAATTAGATTTTTTGAACAAAAATGGTATGACTATTTATCCATTAATCCATCCACCTGTTTTTTTAATCTCCAAAGGCATTTACACTCAAAACACTAGCAATTATTAGCTTTGATTAAAAAGTAAATGATTTTAGTTTTGTTAATTTTAATCTATATTTTCTTAAAATTTTTTTGGTGCTGAATTGTTTATTTAGAGAGAAACCATGGAAATTAATTGCAAAAGTTGAGGATATTTTTGTTCATTGTATCTTTATTAATATAGCAGGGACTTCAGAAATTAATATTGATTAATTGAATTAGGTTGGTTTCTATTTTATTATTAATTCATTTTGAGATGGGATGACACTCTATTGCCTGCCTACACTGGTCTCAAATTTGTGGGCCCAAGTGATCCTTCCACCTCAGCCTCTTGTGTAGCTGGGACTACAGGCATGTGGCACTGTGTCTGCTTTGTATATAATTATTTATTATTCATAAACATTTGATTTTTAAACATTTGAAGATGAAGATTCATGCCCTCTTCCCCCTGGGATTTCAGAGAAAGAAAACTGATTAAAAATCATTATCTCACAGGATTGTTTCATGAGTGGTTGTATTAGATAGAAATAGTGTGGATTATGATAATAGAATAATTAATCTGTAATTACTGTTAATATAAACAGATATGGGTTGTAGTGAAGAATAGAATAGAAATGTCCTTGAGTCTAGGGAAATTTCTTAGTTTCCTTTTCCACAAATCTTGCTTATTGCCCACAAACCTAGAAGTTGAAAACAATTATTTTCTACTAGTCCTCAAGTTGTAATTTCCCTGGAATGTTTTCCAGTTGATACTAATTTCCCTGGGACACTACCCCCCTAAAATGACCTGCCAAAAGCTACTAGGAACAAAGCTTCTTTCATAACTTCTAAGGTGTTCTAGAAAGAAAACATCATGCTAATGATTATGGTTAAAGCTTCAGAAGATTAAGAGAACATGCCTTGAAGAGATGTCCATCTTTTGCTTTCTCCATCATATATTGAGGTGGTTAAGTTCTTTTATATTTGTAAAATATAAAACAGTCTTTTTGGTGTTTATCACATGTTCTATTTGACATTGATATTTCATAAGTTTGTTTTATGACTTGGCCTTTTTTGTGTCTTAGTAATTAGGCCGTTCAAGTGGAGAGGGACACCATGATTACTGTCACATAGATGAGCCACTAGTGTGGGCATCTGTTATTTATCCCCACTCTGGTGTTGCTCAAGCTTATTTGTGTTATAGAAACCCTGGGGCCAAGTACCAGGGGAGTCATAGCAAGCAGCTCTGGCAAGCATAGAATTGATGGCTGCTTCATTATAATTATACTTCTTTGCACGGTTGCCCAGCTATATCGTCGTAATAGCTTTCCATACTAGAGGCCAAATAAGACAGATATACAAGCTGGTTCAGTGTATTTCATCAAATTACAATTGATGCCTTTTCCCCTTATAATCACCCTCCACATATCAATTCTTTCACAAATAGGCAAAATATGGCTCTAGATATCCTTTTAAAGAATAGAGCATTGAGACCTGTATCTTTTTCCTTAAAATAATCAAATACATTTCTTGTTTTCACATATGAATTTTAAATTATTTGTTTGAATAAGTGATGTGACTGTAATACATATATGATGATGATAACAATTGCAAACTGTTAGTGAGCATTTACTATACACTAGGAAGTGTGCTATACACATTACATACAACATTTCACTTAAGCCTTGTGGATCCTATGAGGTAGGTGCTTCAGATGGGGAAAGGTAAGCTTAGAAGAAATGAAGTTAGCTTGCTCAAGATCACTTAGGTAGCAAATAATAGAGCGGGGAATTGAATACAGACAGTCTGACTACAGAGTTCATGCTCTCAACTGTTTAAAACTCATTCATTGATTTTGAGTCAAATATGCTTTGAGTCTTCTCAAATAATACAAATAAAATTGTATTGCCTATTTTGAAAAAATGCAGCCTAAAAGATTTTCTTCATTAAGTGACCAACGATTACACAAAAGGATAGTCAATGTCATTGGTCCTCAGTGACATGCAAATTAAAACCAGAGTGAGAAACCATTATATACCCATTAGAATGGCTAACATTAAAAAGATCGAGAACTCCTAGGGTTGCAAGAATGTAGAACATCTAGAACTCTATGTTGTCGTACACCACTTTAGAAATCTGTTTGGCAGTTTATTAAGAAGTCTTACTATACTTACCATAGTACCCAGTCATTCTACTATGTATTTATTCAAGAGAAATGAACACATGTTCTCACAAAGACCTGTACATGTGTTCATAGCAACTTGATTTGCTACAGCTGAAAAACCAACTCATTATCTTAGTTCATTTTGTTTCTATAATAGAATACTGGAGAATGGGTAATTTATACAAGAAAGGGGTTAATTTTAGCTCATGATCTGGAGTCTGGGAAGTCAAAGACTAGACAGATGATTTGGTGAGAGCCTCATTCTACTTCAACTTTTAGTGGAAAATGGAAGGACAAATGGGCTTCTGGTAAAGAGAAGAAACGCAAGAGGTGGATTTGGCTTTATAACCACCTGCTCTCATGGTTACTAATTCAGTCCTAAGACAAAGAGAACTCACTAATGTGAGAAAGGCATTCATCCATTCATGAGGGCTCTGCCCCATGATGCAAACACTTTCCACAGACTGTATCCCAATACTACTGTATTGGGGACCAAACTTCAAGGTGAGTTTTGGTGGGGACAAACCCTATTCAAACCACAGTACTGCCCATCAACAGTTGAATGGGTAAACAAATATGGTAAGTCCATACAGCATAATACATGTATAAAAATGCAGCAAGATGAATGAATCTCAAAACCATTATGCTGAATGAAAGAAGCCAGACACAGAGTACATACTGTATCTCATATAAATAAAATTCTAGAAAATGGAGGTGAAATTATTGTGACAGAAAACAGATAAGTGGTTGTCTGAGACTTGGGATGGAGGAAGTAGTTTGCCAAGACAGGAGAAAACTTAGGTGGTAGAAATTTCTTTTGGTTGTGGAGGTGATTTCACAGGTGCATTCATCTGCCAAAAGTGACTTAATTGTGTAAGTTGTTATGTACAATTTGTTATATTTGTATAAATATCATTATTATATAGAATTATATGTAATATATAATAATATAACTATATAGAATATAATGTATTATATAAAAATCATTTTTCAGTAAAACGGTTTAAAAAATCTTAAGTGCAGCAGAAAATCAAAACAGTTCCTTTGTGGTGGTGCACACTTGTAATCCCTGAGGTTGAGGCAGGAGAATCACAAGTTTAAGCCTGGCCCATGTTTAAAATTACTGTATATTGTATTATCTCTTAGGCTAAATATCCTTTTTTCTTTCTCCTTCCTCTCAGTTTTGTTGGCTATTCTTGAGCATGTACTTATCAAGGTGAATTTCTAATTTAGTTTATCAAATTTTCCTTCCCTTTCCTTCCCCTGTGGGAGGCAGGATCTTCCTCTCCCAATTACCTTTTTTTTTTTAAAATGGGGTCTTGCCATTTTGCCCAGGCTGTCCCTAAACTCCTGAACTCTAGTGATCTACCTTGCTTGGCTTTCCTTAATTTACTTTGATGATAATGACATTCAGTGTTGTCTGTAGAGTTCCCAAGGCTGGCCTCAGGCTTCCTGACAAGCTAGCCTGGATTTTTCTCTTGCCTCTTTAACATGGTCAATTCTTGTTATTTCACAGTAATTATGTTCTATAAAGTCAATGATAAGAATGAATTAATGGGGCTGGGGTTGTGGTTCAGTGGTAGAGCACTTGCCTGGCATGTGTGAGGCACTGGGTTTGATCCTCAGCACCACATAAAAACAAATAAATAAAGGTATTGTGTCCATTTACAACAAAAAATATTTAAAAAAAAAAAGAATGAATTAATGCCAGTTACAGTGGCACAATCCTGTAATCCCAGCAACTTGGAGGCCGAGGTAGGAGCATCACAAGTTCGAGGCCAGCCTCAGCAATTTAGTGAGGCCCTCTCTTATATTGAAAACTAAAAAGAGCTGGGGATGTAGCTCACTGGCAAAGCATCCCTGGATTCAATTCCCAGTAAACCCCCACCTCCCAAAAAAGAGTGAATTAGTGAATACTGAATACTGAACCATTGCTCCTAGAGCAAATCAGGGTTAGGTTTCTTTAAGGCTTTGGTCACACATTTTCATTAACTCATTAAAATATCTCCTTGTTTTATGTGTGTTTGTGTTTAAAGACATTTTTAAACAAATATTGTTGATTCATTAACACAATTCATGACCATCAGCTCTATAAATTATAATTGGTTTTTTTTTTTTTTTTGGTACCGGGGATTGATCTCGTGGCACTCGACCACTGAGACACATTCCCAGCCCTATTTTGTGTTTTATGTAGAGACAGGGTCTCAATGAGTTGCTTAGCGCCTCTCCAGTGCTGAGGCTGGCTTTGAACTCGCGATTCTCCTGTCTCAGCCTCCCTAAATGCTGGGATTACAGGCTTGAGCCACCACACCCGGCTATAAATCATAATTGAATGAAGCTTATCTAACATATGTATTTTCTGTCAGGCATACCTCAGCCTTGCTGTGCTTAGTAATACATACAGCACTTCAGCACTACTCTTGTGGGCCATTTTAAACAGTGAAATCATTGGCACAAACACAAAGATTTGAAAAATGTGAAATATGCTGCCAAATGGACACTTTACAGTAAAAGCTGAAACAAGAAGACTGAGGGTCACCTAGTTTGATCTCAACTGAGAATATATGTATTGGGTAACTCAGTTTTCCTGTATTCTGTGTGTATTCAGAGGTTGTTGTGGAAGCATTGTGTGTAGTGATTTTGGGGTTGCAAATATTTTTTTTTTGTTATAAGATCTTGCTACTTTGTCCAGTTTGGCCTTGAACTCATGATATTCCTGCTGCAGCCTCCATACTTGGCTGCATATATTTTATATATCTCATACATATATATACATATTATATATATATGTATGAAATATGTAAATATGTAAACATGTATATATATGAAATATATAAATATGTGTGTTTATATATAACAAGTTTTATATACACACATGTACATTTTATACACACACACACACACACACACACATATATATATAATTTTTTTTACAGTGCTGGGAATTAAACCCATGGCATTATACATGCTAGGCAAGTGCTCTATCACTGATCTACATCCTAGCTCAAGTAAATTGTAATGAATAGTCAAGTTATCAAATAAGTGGATTGACAGTAATTTCTCTTTGATGCTGCTGCAATGTGTGTAAATAATGAATCAGTAAAGCTTTAGAGTTGGCACTATTGATGAAAACATTGCAGGGGCTATACAGCAGGAAATACATGGAATGATGCTCCACTATGCTTCTCATGAATATGATATATAATGATATATAATACTGAATAGGAATAGTCAGTGGTCAGCATTCAGAAGTGATGGGCCCCAATCAAGGTCTTCTGGTTCAAATGCAGAGACCACACCAGGAAGCTAACACGTAGAAATGTTAATGTGCACTGAAGAATATGGAAAGTGACAACTTCCCAAGACAGTGTGACCCAGGAGGAGGGAAAGAGGAAGAAGGCAAAACATTGATCCTTCCCCAATAAATCCTTTCCCAGTGACAAGACAATCCCTGGGAAGGAGGTGAATATCAACCCAAAATGACAGTCCCTGGGAAGAGGACAAATATTGATCCTTTCTCAGTAAGTACTTTCCCAGTGACAATGAAGCCACACATTAATCCTGTCCTAGTGACAATACAGTGACCCCCAGAGGACAAGATAAGTACTGGGCCTGAACTCTGGACCCTCCATCCTTTCCCAGTAAAAGCAAGTTTCAAATTCTCACAACCTGTTTCCTGAGTGCCCAAACTGACATGTTCTGTCAATAATTAAGTCACCTCTCAGTGTAACCTATAAAAACCCAGCCTCCTTTTATAACTGGTGGCCATTTTCTACCCAGAAAGTGAGACCCTCTGATGCCTAACTCTGCTACTGAATGAAAGATATAGCTGATCTGTGAAGTCTGCTCGTGTGCTGGTTATTTGTGCTTTCATTATGTGCTGAAAAGATAAATTATGTATCATATTGAAACCAGAGTTCTGAGTTGAAACTAGATTCCCTGCTTTGCCAATATCCTTACACATACCATCAAGGCCTAGTTCAAAAATAAAAGACCTGGGCTGGGGTTATGGCGCAGTGGTAGCATGCTCACCTAGCATGTGTGAGGCACTGGGTTCAATCCTCAGCACCACATAAAAATAAAATAAAGATATTCTGTCCACTTACAACTAAAAAACAAATATTAAAAAAAAGTAAAAGACTTTGAGGCTCACCTGTGGGAACACTCTAACCAACTTCTTTGTCCTAGAGAGGTGGGGAAAATGATGGAAGGTGGGAGTGAACCTAGGTGGGAGTTACAGGAAGGATTAAAACTCAGGCTAAAGGACACAGCTGATACCTTTCCAATGCCTGTTTAATAGATTTTGCTCCATGCTCTACCCAAAACCGTAGGAGCCCCTAAACTAGCACACCAGAATGGGTTTTTCTGCTATCTGGCCTCCTCCCACATCTCAGGCATACTCTCTCTTCTCAATTAAATAAATTCTACTCCATTTACTCTTCCATTCTGTTATTGTTTGTGGATTTTATTCTTGAAACTTGTAAGACAAGAATCAGAAGGATATTGGCAAAGCAGGGAATCTAGTTTCAACTCAGAACTCTGGCTTCAATATGATACATAATTTATCTTTTCATAATTAACCTTGTAGAACTTCTGAAGCATATCTAAAACTTTGATTTTTAAAAATTGTGAAAATCTGCTCCAAGGTTTTACAAAATGATGACTGTATATATAGCTTTAAACTACAAGGAAGTTAGACATTATATCACTGTTAGTCAGGAATTATGATTGGTACTGGTAAAAGTTAAGCTGTCTTGTAAGAAAGGGATTGGATGTGATATCCTGGATATTTCAGGGAAAAAGGTCCACTGTACAGAAGGCCAGCAGAAGTTAACAGTGCTTCAATGGTCAGTGCACACTGGGGTGGTGAGAGTAAAATGGTGGTGGTAGGGTGAGGTGTGTCTTCTGCAGTTTAAAGTGTGTCTGAGACCTGATTAACAATGGCTTCCAGACTCCATTTTAAGACTCCTGAACCAGTGCTACTTATTTTGAGTCTTTTCTTTGACATTCTTCCTGAGTCTTCCCTTTATCCTTCTCCTCCTTAGATGATTCCATATCTTTTTCCTATTCATCTTTTTGGCAAATTATTAATTTAATTTAATTTAATTTTTTAAAGTATTTTTTTAGTTGTTGATGGATCTTTATTTTATTCATTTATTATTTATATGTGGTGCTGAGGATTGAACCCAGGACCTCACGCATACCAGGCAAGTGCTCTACCACTAAGCTACAGCCCCAGCCCCTGGGTTTAGAATTTAAGAGAGAAATAATTTCTCCCCTCAACGTTTTAAAATTTTTGTTCCATATTTATTTTAGATTCTACTGTTGTTGTTGAGAAATCCAGTGCCACTCTGAACAATAATATTTTATATACGATCTGCTTATTTCCTCCCTTTGAAATGTTTACAACCTTTTTTTTTTAATGTCAGAAAAATGTCAGTCTTCCGTATTTTTACAGTGATATGTTTTAGTGTGCTTGGTGTGTGTCTTTTTTTTTTTTTTTGTACTGGAGATTGAACTTAGGGGCACTCAACCACCGAGCCACATCCTTTCCAGCGCCTGCACCAGCACAAAGTGAAACCAGGATCAGCGAGGGCGCTGAGGAAAAGAATCACACAAACACACCAAAGGACAAGACAAGATAAAAATGCATTTTATTCAGCTCTAGCTGCTCTTATATACTATCCTGACACAGGGCGGAAAGCCCCAAACAGTCCAGGATGTTCTTGTAGTTATCTTAAGGGCAGTAACAATTTCGAGAACTCAGAGCTTGGATCAGGAACAAGGAGTCAGGTACTCAAGGTCACATTCTGCTCTGGCAGCACATCATGTCTTGTGGGAACACTCAGGCCGGCTCTTTCCCACAATTCCCCTTCTCTTTTCCTATAGCCTGTCTTAGGTTGTGGGAACCCTGGAGCATAGCTTACCTGTCATCGGAGAGCATACCTTCTGGTGGTATGGTATACTTCCTGTCTTAGGTTGCTTGTACCCATGCTCCCATCTTACCCGTCATTGACTTTCCTAGGATTGTGCCAAGCCCAACCAAAGTTGGGCAGAGGGGTCAGTTCTGGAAAGAACTATCATGGCCTGATAATTGAATACACATTGACCCTGCAACTCTGCAAGACCGACTTCCCAACAATACTAGTGCACCAAGGAGGAGTATGACCAAGGCTATAGATCCAGCCCACCGATGTAACAATGATCCAAACTTTTGCACAGCAGTAGACAAGTTAGTTATCTTTGGGGGGTAATATAAAAATGTCTATATGGAGCATCATACAAAATGTGTATGTATGCCAAAAGAGAGGGACATGTGTAAGCAGCATTTAAGCATACAGCAACAGATTAAGAGGATCAAAAGGATAAGACACCCTACAAGGAACAAATGTTTCACCCAGGTCAAGTTGGTTAACCATGATAAGAAATCATTTCCAAAAGTGTCTTGTAATTTTTATAAGTAAACTACAAAGATTTTGAATGTTGGAAGTGATTTTAGAGGCAGCAGCCAAGGAGAAATGTTTTCAATACAAAGGATGATTATTTTGTCAAAGGCATGCCATAGGAGTTGTATGATTAAAGACAATAGTTGTCAGGTCCATTGTGGGATCATATCTAGTTGAATTAGCTTTGGGTAAAGACTTGTTAATTTTATAACCTTTTATCACTTACTCTAACCCTTTGTTAACACTTACTTTAAATCCTTTTGTTTTTTTTATCATATGAAGACTTTCTTTCCCAGAAACACTTCCTTTTTTTTCCCACTAAGTACCATATCTAGAATCTTTAATTTTCTTTTATTTACATCCCAAAACAATCCTTGTAAATTTTTAAATTTAGGCAAATGACTTCATTTTAATGATAAGAAATACTTTGTTATTTATAGTACTTTAAATGAAACAGTAGAAACCTTTAGGCCTTCATGTGTAGAACCCAGAATATAAAGAAAGGATAAGTGACTCCAATTTCAAAATCAAATTAAGCAAGCCAACACTGTGTACATAAATCAGTTGTACAACTTAAAGGCTGTCCCCTTTAAGCAGTGAGGGCAGCAGCTCCGTCCAGGAGCAGGGAAGTCTGAAACACAGAGAATCATAACAGTAGGTTTACAACTAACAAGGTTCTGGCAGTAGCAATACAGAGGCAGGTAGCAAGTCAATGATTTATATGGCTCAACATCCTAGATAGGGAGTGAACTCAGGTTCCAGCATGAGGGTGCTGTTTAGAGTTTAAGGAGGACAGTTACCAAATAAAAACATGGTCCAAGCAAGTAAAACAGAAAAATAAACCTTTATGATCTCTTGTTGATTTGGCTTTCAACCTTAAGATAGAATTAGGCTGTGTTAGAGAATTACATTTATTTACCATTTATGAAAACATAATGTTTACATAGAATTATACCTGTTGGGCTTTAAATTAAGTAATTTTGTTTTAGTGATAACAAAGCAATTTTAAATCCTTCATTGAGCCACAACTTTATGAAACCCACATTTATAGAGCTTGTCCCATATGTTAAGTTTGATCTATTTAACTTTAACTCAGGCTATCCATAAAAACCATGTTTAGTTAGCACTTTTAAGTCATCATTTTTGCTGAAGCAAATCCTAGAAAGAAGGATGATTAATTACACTTTAAGTATTTTATAGAGAATAATATTCTTCATTGTCCAACTATCTGGAAAGAAAAATGTGAGGTAGTGATTTTAAAGACTTTATTAATTTCATTTGTTTACCCAATATAAATCACACTTTTGAATCATGTGAATCAAAGGTATTTGGATCCATTTTTTAATTTTAGTTTATGAGAGCTCCATATATTAGATTCGATACACAAACACATGTAAACAATACACAGGACAAAACATGTATAGACATCACATGAAAAACAGAGGCCTGTTTAATTAAAGGTATACCTTGTCTGAGCAAAGTAGAGTGTAAAAAAAAACTTTTATAGTTGGATAAAATATATCTGATCAGAAATCTTAATTTTAGCACACAGAGTTAAAATCAGGAACTTAAAAAAATATATAGAATTCAAAACCCTAGAGTCCTGGAAGAAATGAAATAGCTGTTAATTACTTTAATAAAGGAACACGAGAAAAAAGGAGGAGGAGAGAGGAGGGAAGGGGAAAGAGAAACCTCAAGTTAATTTGAACATAACTCCCTTTTGTTTCTTGGGTTCAAATCTCTTATCAGGCTTTCCCTTAGCAGTGGAATGTAAATTCCCACTGGGTTTGGCCCGGGGACAGTCCGGGGCTTTTTAACCCTTTTTTCCCCAGTTGGCATTTAGGCCAGGTTTGGGTATAAGAATTTATAAAATATTATCTCCCATGACTTCTGAGGAATAAGGCTAGCCAAATGTGAATAAACTTCTTAAGTTTTATTTTAGTTTAATAATAAAACCTATAGCAATGTTCTTTAATAGTATCAAAGAGTTCCCAGAGCCAGCTGGCATTTGGGAACCTTCATGAATAAAGCTTACTGTTATACATACAAGGTCATCTAGGGAACACATCCTGAATTTGTGGTTACTGTATCAATTTAGTTTCATTTGTCCCTAAATTAGCTCTCTCTTTAGGAGCTGACAAACATAAGCATGCCAGCATCTTGTTACATTATGTTTTTTATATTTTAACAGAATTAAGAAATTGATCTGCTGTCTGCAATGTTTTTTCTGTTTTTTGAGTCAAAATTTTTTTAATTCTCCCCAAGTCGGGGGAGCAGCCAGAGGCAGATATAGCATTGGAGCACCGGCTTTGGGGCAGTGGGGGAAAGGCTTTGTGAGTCCTGGAGGAGGGAATGGGGCCCGGAGGGTGCAGCAGGATCGCCTTTTTTTCCTGGGCTTTAGAACAAAGGACATGCTCTCTGATAAAGGCTTCCCCTTCGGAGCTTGCCTCAGGAGGAGGGGCTGGATTCCCCCTTTTGGGCTTAGCTGGTGGGTTGGGTAAAAAACAGCCCTTTAGAGCCATAAGGGTGGCGTACACTCCCATGGAGGTTTTTTGAGTGGTGGTATTAGAAGCTTCTACAGGACAATGCCTTTTTAAATGTCCTGTTTGGCCACATCCAAAACATGCCTTAGGATGCGCTCCTGCCTTATCATTTTTTGGTCCATGAGTTGCAGAAGCTATGACTTGCCCAAGAATGTGAGTATTGTCAATACCTTGGCATAGTCTGATATAATCATTAAGACTTTTGTTTCTATGGGCACAGAGGGCTTGCTGACAGTGTTTATTTGCATTCTCATATGCAAGCTGCTTAATTATTGGCATGGCATCAGTAACACTTCCAAATAATCTCCCTGCTAATTCTATTAACCTATCTGCAAAGTCAGCAAAAGGTCTGAGGGCCCTTCTATGACCTTTGATAAACTTTCTCCAGCTGCTAAATTAGGCAGGGCCCTCCATGCCTTAGTAGTGGCTATGGCTATTTGAGCATATACCCCTGGATCACACACTATTTGAGCTTGCACACTGTCATATTGCCCTAGTCCAGCAAGTATGTCCAGGTTTCGTTGTGGAAAACCAGCCTGAGCATTTCTGGCAGCTGTTATTTTACATTGCTCATGATATTCTCCTTTCCAGATGAGATAATCCCCCCCGCAGACAGGACAGCTCTGGTCAATTGTGACCAATCAGAGTAAGTTAAATTCAAAGATGAGAAAGACTCAAAAATAGCCAAGGTAAAGGGAGCATGGGGCCCATATTGCATCACCGCATCCTTTAAGGATTTAACGTCCTTAAAATCTAAGGGTTGATGCTGTCTAACTGTTTGCCCTTGTTGATTTTGAGTCTCAATCACTGGGAAACACACACCTCCTCTCTTCTCTGGCCAGTTACCAGAGGGTGCTATAGACACTATCTGGGAAGGTGTATTCTGCCTACCCTTAAATGGATTATAGGGAGGCGGACGCCCTACTGGCTCTGTAAATGGCTCCTCCTGTAACTGCTCTTTGAGGTCATATTTTTTAAGTTTTTCAGACAAATCCTTAATCTCTCGTTCTAGTGTTTCTTCATCTTTTTCCTCCTCATCTCCTGAGTGTAAATCCTTTTCTGACCCCTTGAGAGATTGAGCAGACGCAGTTTCCTGTACCATCTCAAATGTCTTGGCTAGTTCACTCATTTGTTCTTGGATCAACACCTTTTTACTTAACGAATAATCCTTAATTAATCTCCATACAGAGAAAGTTGCAATGGGGACAGCATCTGGTCCGTCAATGCGCAACTTATTTTGCAAGTCCGCTCGGACTTGTTCCCAATCTGGGATATTAAGCCCACCAGAATGTAGAAACCAAGGACTAGTCTGTTCTATAGTTTTTTAAAAATCAGAGATAGTGCTAGTTTTTAACCCTGTACCTTGCCTTTTCAGTAATCCGGACACCTGTTTCTCTAACAGTTCTTTACTGTGTTGTGCACCCATTTGAATGCTTTAGCACAATTCACCCCACCTGAACTTACCAGCTGGCTTTCCTGGGGCGTCCGTCAGCATTATAATTCCCCTTCTTCCGATCTCGGTGGGACCTCCAGATGCCGGCGTCTGCACCAGCACAAAGTGAAACCAGGATCAGCAAGGGCGCTGCGGATAAGAATCACACAAACACACCAAAGGACAAGACAAGATAAAAGTGCGTTTTATTCAGCACTTATATACTATCCTGGCACAGGGCGGAAAGCCCCAAACAGTCCAGGATGTTCTTGTAGTTATCTTAAGGGCAGTAACAATTCCGAGAACTCAGAGCTTGGAACAGGAACAAGGAGTCAGGCATGCAAGGTCACATTCTGCTGTGGCAGCACATCATGTCTTGTGGGAACACTCAGGCCAGCTCTTTCCCACACATCCCCAGCCCTATTTTGTGTTTTATGTAGAGACAGGGTCTCACTGAGTTGCTTAGTGCCTTGCCATTGCTGAGGCTGGCTTTGGACTTGCGATTCTCCTGTCTGAGC
The DNA here is from genome assembly GCA_004024805.1 of Geosciurus inauris. Taxonomy (NCBI): domain Eukaryota; kingdom Metazoa; phylum Chordata; class Mammalia; order Rodentia; family Sciuridae; genus Geosciurus; species Geosciurus inauris. The sequence goes on from PVHX01010506.1 coordinate 29,524, forward strand.
CTCCCAAAGTGCTGGGATACAGGCTTGCACCACTGCACCCAGCTGGTGTGTGTCTTTTTAAAATCTATTATTTGGGGCATGAAAAGGGACTCTCATCTGAAAATCTATGCCTTTTCAGTTTTAAGAAATTTATCTCAATTATTTGTTTGGTAATATTCTCTTTTTTTTGTTGTTGTTCACTCTTTGAAAAACCCATATTATTGTGATTTGTTTTCTTTATATTTTTATGTGTTTCATATATATGTGAAATATATATCTTTCTGCCTTTCTAGTCTCATTTGTTTTTTATATTTTTAAATTTCAAAGCAAGATTTTTATCTTCTGAATATTCTTTTTTAAAAAAAAATACTTTGTGCTATTATGGATGCAAAATCTTATGTTCCTAACTATATCAATGACTTTCTTTTTAGGGAGATAAAATTTGCATATGGTAAAATTCTCTCTTTTTAGTGTACAGGTCTATGAAGTTGATTAGAGGGCTGGGATTGTGGCTCAGTGGTAGAGTGCTTGCCTCATATGTGGGAGGCACTGGGTTCGAACCTCAGCACCGCATATAAATAAATGAATAAATAAAGGTCAGTCAACAACTAAAAAAAAATTTTTAAAAAGGAAGCTGATTAGATACTGTGTAAATAGATAGGGCTTTATTGTGGGCTGAATTGTGGCCCCCTGAATTGTGCCCCCCCCCAATTCATATGTTGACTCCTTAACCTCCAACAGTTCAGGATGTGACTGTATTTGGAGATTAGGGCATTTAAAGAGGCATTTAAGTTGGATTGAGGCCTTTTTTAAAAAAAATTTTCAGTTGTTGATAGACCTTTATTTATTCATTTATTTATATGCCATGCTGAGGTTTGAACCCAGTGCCTCCCACATGCGAGGCAAGTGCTCTACCTCTGAGCTGCAATCCCAGCCCCAATGAGGCCTTTGGGTTGGGCCTGAATCCAGTCTTGCTGGTGTGCTTATATAAGAAGAGATCAGGGCAAACACAGAGAGGCTTCAGGGTTGTGAGAGTACAGAGGGATGATGAAGTGAAGAGGCAACAAGATGATAGCCCTCACCTCAAGAGAAACCAAACCTGCTAACACCTTGATCTTAGACTTCTAGCCTCCAGAACTGTGAGAAAATAAACTTCTATTGTTTAAGCCACCTTGTCTGTGGTGTTTGGTTATGGCAACCCAGCAAATTAATGCAGGCTTCTTGATTAATGAGTTTCAAAATAGTGATGTGTCTGGGCCTTTATACGTGGGTGACTCCTGACTATCAGTAAAGTTATTTTCTTTTGTATTGATAAAATTCTTTCCAAAAGAAAAGTTTTCCAATAAGATTATTGGACAAGGGAGCTAGAGAAGGAAGTGGTATGGAAGTTTACCAATAGTGGGAAGATTTGAAATTGCTGTTTTAGAAAGAGATGGGTTGAAATAGGTTGTTGGGTAGCAATGATTTTTGAAGGTAAGACTCCCTTCATCAGCTTGACGTTTAGGTTGCATTTTTTTCAGTTAACTGACCAGGATGAGATGGGAAGTATACTGGAAACAATGTCATATAGACTCATTAAGGAAACTCAATTAAAAATTGGCAGAAGATTTTGATTTATAAAAAAGATACAAAAATGACCAATGGGCACATTTAAAAATGCTCAGACTCATTTGTCATGAAGTACATATCAAAACCATGGTGGATGTTATAGCCAGTCTCCAAGGTTGCTGCTATGATCCCTATTGCTAATACTTGTAGCCTTGTGTAATAGACTTTCACACTATGCCAGGGTTGTCTGTGAATAATAGCATATGTAGAAGTAATGGTATGTCACCCCTCTGGCTTATAAAAGAGCACATCATCCATTTTGGGCAATTAAAAGACCTATTTATAGAAATGTTCCAATGGGATTATGTAATAATTTTTCCAGGTTCAATGATGGCAATCTAGGACTAAAACATTGTAGCAAAATATGAGGACTAATATCTTACTTCCTTCACTTCTTCTTTTCTTCCTTTTATTTCAAAAACATTTATTGAGCTCTTTCTATATATTAGGCACTTATTCTTTTTGTTAGAAATAAACATAGTCTCTTTTCTCAGGAGTTTAGAATCTCATTGAGACTGGTTATTTACAATTCAGATAAGGGCAAAGATTATTCAAGGTGAAGGAAAAAGCATGTACAATGACACTGGATTGTGAGAGAATTCAAAGAAGTATGTATGCCTAGCAACTCCTCCCCTCTTCCTCCCCTGCCTTTTTTTTCTAGATAAAAATTAAAGAGGAGGACAGGAGTGAATTCATGAATAATAGCATTATTTACTATTTTAGGAAGAACAGTAGACTGTAAGATCCATAAGGAAAAAGACCACAAATGAGTAGACAAATGAACAAGAGAGAGACTTCAGTTTGGAGGATTATTTTGAAAGCAATGCTGAGAATAGATTGATAGGAATCAAGAGGCAGAAATAGGTTATGATGCCTTTGTAGACAATGGGATGAAAAATGATGAATGCCTGAACTGAGGCAGCAATAGAGAACTGGGGAAGAACAGAGAAGCAAATTCGAAAATCTGTTTGCTGGTTGAATATGTGGCTGAAGAAGAGGACATGTCTAGGAAGACTTCTAAATAACAGTGGATGATGACATCATTAACTGAGATGGGGAATAGAGGAATAAGAATAGGTATGGCAGAAAAGTCTGATTTGCATAGAGTATTCTAGAGGAGCAAGGGTTGGAAACTGGCAGATGAGTTAGAAGGTCACTGGAGTAGTTCAAGATAAATGACGGCAGCTGTGAGGAAGAAAAGTGAGTCAAGAGATATTTTTGCAAAAGAATTTGCAGGAAGTAGTTTTTCAGTTTGAGGAAATAGGAATGGGAGAAGATTCAAGAATATTACTTAGGTTTTCAACTTGGGTCAATGAGCAGGTGGGCATGCCATTCATTGAATTAAGGAATACAGGGCAAGTTTTGTGAGAAGATAGAAATAATACATTAATCAACAATGATGGAGCACCATGCCTAACTGCTTATAAGGCTTTGCTTTATTTAATTTTTTACAATCTTATAAAGTAGGCACCAGTATTATCCCTATTTTATAGATAAGGAAATCAAGGTAGAACAATGTGAATGATGAAAATAGAGTAGCAATTTGAATGTGTGTCACTGTAGTTAAGTGTATATTTCAGTTTTCCTTAACAGACCATGGAACAGGAGAGAATATGATGCCTTTTGTCTTAGTCTTGGCTGTTGCAAAATACTAGAGACTGATAACTTACAAAGAATAGAGGTTTATTTGGCTCACATTGCTAGAAGTTGGGAAGTCCAAGAGTATGACACCAGCATCTTGTAAAGACTGTTTGTTGCATTATAACATGGTGGAATGTATCACATGGTATAACAGAGTGTGCTTAATAGCTTGGATATCTCTTCCTCCTCTTACTTTTTTTTAATTTTTTCTTTTTTTGTATACATGACAGTCGAGTGTATTTTGACATACATGTAGTATAATTTCCCATTTTTGTGGTTGTACATGATGTGGAGTTATAATAGTTGTGTATTCAGATATGAACATAGGAAAGTGTCCTATTCATTCTACTGTATTTCCTATTTAGTATTCCCCTGCCATTCTCTTCATTCCCCTTTGTCTAATCCAATGAACTTCTGCTCTCCCCACTTTTTGTGTGATAGCATCCGTACATCAGAGAGAACATTTGGCCTCTGCTTTCTTCCTCCATTTATAAAGCCACTAATGCCATCATGGGGATCCCACCCTCATGATCTCATCTAACCCTAATTACTTCCTAAAGGTCCTGCCTCCAAATGCCATTAACATATGAATCTTAGGATTAAATTCTAGTACATATACTTTTTGGGTTTATTTTTTCCATTTTTTAAAATTGGTGCATTATAATTGCACATAACAGTGGGATTTCTTGGTACATATTCATAGGTGCATATAATGATATACTTTGGCTAATATTATTCCCTAATATTTCTCCTTCCCTCCTCTCCTCCCTCCCCTTGGTCTTTTTCCTCCACTCTACTGATCTCCCTTTGATTTTTATGAGACACCTCCTTCTTTTCCTTTTTCCTCTCTAGCTTCTCTGTGTGAGAAAGAACATATACTATGGACTTCTTCTGAGTTTGACTTATTTTGCTTAACATAATGTTCTGAAGTTCCATCCATTTTCCTGCAAGTGATATAATTTCATTCTTCTTTATGGCTGAATAAAACTCCATTGTGTATATATACCATATTTTATTTATCCATTTTCCTGTTGATGGACAACTAGGCTGCTTCCTTAGTTTGGCTATTGTGAATTGTGCTGCTATAAACATGGGTTTGCATGTATTACTATAGTATCTGGCAAATGAACTTTTGAGTAACACTTCAAATCATAGCAACTTTCCTGACTGTATCTTCATAGAATGATTAGCACACATGGGGAAAAAAGGCTACTTAATGGAGGTTCCCACTTATGCCCTACCTATCATAGGTATTCTCTCTGCATTCTACCAACTAAGATGTAAAACTCAACCTCTTTCCTTTGATTTCCCTAGAACTACTCACACAGAGCCCTTGTGTTTGGGCTGGGCTTTACAGAATCAGTTTGGTGATTTTGGAGAGGTACGATAAACAACTTGAAGTATTTGTTATTTAAAAAGTTATTTGGGGGCTGGGATTGTAGCTCAGTGGTAGAGCGCTTGCTTCACATGTGTAAGGCACTGCGTTCGATCCTCAGCACCACATAAAAATAAATAAAGATATTATGTCTATCTACAACCAAAAAATTAAAAAAAAAAAGGTTTAAAAAATTATTTGGTTATTTATTTATTTATTTATTTATTTGTTTGTTTGTTTATTTATTTATTTATTTATTGTACCTGGGATTGAACCCAGCAGTTCAATCACTCAGTGCTTAACCACTGAGTTTAATTCCTAGCCCTTTTTATTTTTCATTTTGAGATAGGGTCTTTCCGAGTTGCTTAGGGCCTCACAAAGTTGCTGAGGTTGCCTTTGAACTCAATCCCCCTGCTTCAACCTCCCAAATTACTGGAATTACAGTGCACCACTGTGCACTGCTGGTTATCTTGCTGATGGAAATTTTCCCTGATGATTTTCTCTTGATATTGTTGCCCAGTTTCCTCTCTTCTAGTTTTCCTTTCTGTTCTAACCACTAAGCTTACCTGTATCCCCAAATTCCCATTGCCTTCTTTGGCAAAACAGTTTGATGGTGTCTTTGATTAACTGTTTCTTTTTTCTACCATATACAAGTTCTACAGAGAGGGGAAATAAGCTACCTGACTTTGAGCATTCTGGTCTCTTTTATAAGCATGTTAATTATCAAGTGTATGGATCCCTCCCTTCCTGCATCCTTTAACTTTCTCACAGATTCTTTAATTCTTAATAAGTGCCTACTCTGTGACAGCTATGGTTCCAGACTTGGGGATGCAAGATTGACAAGTCCTGCCTTATTGAGATTGTATTTGCGTGGGAAAGATGGTAGTAAAACTCATAAATAAACCAACAGTATAATGTAAGGTAATAAGTAGTATAAAGAAAAATAGAGCAGGAATAGAGATTCAGAGGGGTTCTGTTTTAGGTAGAATGATCTGGCAAAGTCTCTCAGTGTGATATTCAAGCAGAAATTTAAATGAAGTGAGAAGAATGTAAATATATGGATGAAGAGAGTTCCAGGCCTAGGGAATAGTAAGTGCAAAGGCCCTGTCACTTGTGTTTTTTGGAAAGCAGATATTGAGACCATTAGAAAGGCAAATTTGGGGGGCAGTAAACCAAGTAAGAAGGAAAAGATGGAAGTCCAATTGGATGGAGGAGCCACCAGACTGCATGTTGACCTGTCAAAGTCTCTGCCAGTCCGGTGGGGAGTTCCATAGCTGACACCCTGAGGCCCACTATAGCACTTATGCACTGAGTGGAGAAAGTGACTAGGCCTTCTTATCCACTTTGCTCAGTCATTTGACCAGGGACTTCTCTGGTCAAATGGCATGTGCTTTCAACTGAAGTAGGCTGAAGTGAACTCTGACTAAGATGATACTGGAGGTTGCAAGCTAAGTGTTGCTCTTTGCATGTGGACAGTAAATCCTTTCTCGAAGAGCAATCTGCTAAAGGCCATAAAACATGATCAAAGGACTGCAAGAAGGCTGGAGAAGAGTGAGAAGGAGATTGATAGGGAATGGAGAGGCAACCAGGGCCCAGAACAAGCATGGTCTTGTGGGCTGTGGAAAGATGTTGAATTTTTTTTTTTTTAAATATATTGGGGACTGAACCCAAGGGAGCTCTACCACTGAGCTACATCCTTATCCATTTTTATTTTTTATTTTGAGATAATGTCTCACTAAGTTGCCTAGGATGGCCTTGAACTTGTGATCCTTGTGCTTCGGCCTCCTTAGTAGTTGGGATGATGGGTGTGCACCACTCTGCCTGGCTATGTCTTTCATTTTATTTTATTTTATTTTTTGCTAATGCATTTTTTATTTGTTCTAATTAGTTATACATGGACAGTAGAATGCATTTTCTCATTGTACACAAATGGAGCACAACTTTTCATTTCCTTGATTGTACATAATGTAGAGTCACACCATTCGTGCAGTCATGCCAGTACATAGGGTAATACTTTCTCTCATTCCACCATCTTTCCCATCCCCATACCTCCTCCCCTCTTGTCCCTCCCTTCTGCCCAATCCAAAGCTCCTCCATTCTTTCCTTGCTCCCACACCCCCCATTATGGATCAGCATTCACTTATCAGAGAAAACATTTGACCTTCAGTTTTTGGGATTGGCTTACTTCTCTTAGCATGATGTTCTCCAACTCCATTCATTTACCTGAAAATGCTATAATTTCATTCTTCTTTAATGCTGAGTAATATTCCATTGTGTATATATAACACAGTTTCTTTATCCATTCATCTATTGAAGGGCATCTAGGTTGGTTCCATAGTTTAGCTATTGTGAATTGTGCTGCTATAAACATTGATCTGTCTGCGTTACTGTAGTATGCTGTTTTTAAGTCCTTTGGGTATAGACTGAGGAGTGGGATAGCTGGGTCAAATAGTGGTTCCATTCCAAGTTTTCTAAGGAATCTCCATACTGCTTTCCAGAGTGGTTGCACCAATTTGCAGTCCCACCAGCAATGAGTAAGTACCTTTTTCCTCACATCTTCACCAACACTTATTGTTGCCAGTATTCTTGATAATTGCCATTCTGTATGTCTTCATTTTAAAAGGATCAGTGTGGCTGGTACAATAGGCTGTTTCTGTCATAACAGAAACATGTTTCAGTTTATTTATTGCTCTCTCACAAATCACTACAAAATAGTGGTTTAAAACACTTATTTTTTCTCGAAGTTCTGTAGATTAACTGGACAGTCTTCAGCTGGATTCACTTGAACTCATTGATGTGGCTGCAGATAGCTAGTGTGTGAGGTGGGCCTGGGTGTTCTAAATGGCTTACTCATGTGTCTGGGGTCTCAGCTGGAACTGCCGCAATGACTGAGATGGCCATGTTGTTCCCCATGGGCTCTATCATCTTGTGCTTTTTCACATGAAGGCAGAAACATTCTGAAACATCAAGCCTTAGGAAGCAAACACTTATCCACACCTCTGCCAGAATCCAATCTGTTAATATCCCATTGGTGAAAACAAAGCAAATGTCCAAGCCCAGATTCAGCATAGCTGAATAGGCAAGGTTGTGTGTATCTAGAATTGTGATTCATGGGTGCTGTATCTGTAATAATCTAATACACTAAACATTCTTTTGGCTCTTTTTCTGATCCTCTGCTTATCAGTTCACCATCTGATTATAATTTGATTTTCCACATAAGTGTGCTTACAAGAAAATAATGCATCAATCACATGGACTTAAAATATTTTCTGTTGCTGTGACAGTAATTTCTTATTGTATTTGCTTACTGCAAGGAGTGAACACTCAGAGTATGGAGTTCTAGTGTTCGTTACTATAGTAATGTGGTCTTTGGACCCCTCGCTAAGAATCATTGTGCTCCTTGTGGTCCATTTCAAACCTATGTGAAAATGTATGAATTCTAAACTTCGTTCTTAATCTGCTTGTGATGGAGCTACTTTGAGCATTTTTTAAAAAAAATTTGTTGAATCGAGTAACTCTCAATCATTGCTGATGGGAATGAAAAATAGTACAGCTACTTTGGAAGACAGTGTGGCAGTTTCTTACAAACTAAACATACTCTTACCATACGGTCTAGCAATCACGCTCCTTGGTATTTACCCAAATGAATTGGAAACTTATGTCCACACAAAAATATGCACACAATGTTTATAGCAGCTTTATTCATAATTGCCCAAACTTGGAAGCAACCAAGATGTTTTTTAGTAGGTGAATGAATAAGCTATGGTACATACAGACAATAAAATATTATTTGGCACTTAAAGGAAATGAGCTATGGAGACTTGAAAAGATTTAAGGAAACTTAAGTGCGTATTACTAAGAGAAAGAAGCCAGAAAGGCTACATTTATACTACATTTTGATAAAGATAAAGGAGTTCGTGAAGTAGGGGGCGAATAGATGGAGTGGAGCACAAAGGGTTTTTAGGGCAGCAGAACTATTCTCTATGATAATATAATGGTGATTATATATCATTGTACACTTGTTAAAACTCATAAAATGGGCAATAACAAGAAAGAACCCAAATGTAAACTGTGGACTTTAGGTGATAATGATGTATCAGTGCAGGTTCATTGATTATAATAAATGTAGCACTCTGGTGTAGGATGTTAAAAGTGGAATGTCATGCATATGTGGGGAAGAGTTCCTCTGGAACATTTCTGTACCTCCCACTCAATTTTGATGTTTGCAAAAACAGTTCAAAAAAACAAAGTCTATTAAAAATATTGCAGTGGTAGTTCATAAGTTTTCCCCAGAAGAGCTTGACCTCAGTCATTATGATCTAAACTATGTAAACCATTTGGTTAAAATTTGATTTTGTGATTTAATGCTGATATTAAATATGTTTGATGAATTATTAATGTACACTATAAATCTAGCTGATGGGTGAAGAGAAAAAAGGAAGTACACATATGATTGTAAACTGTTTAATATACTTTTTAGATTCATTTTTTCCTCCGTCTTGAGAGATCTTTGTTGTTGCTTTCACTATACCATATGTTACATGTCACTATTTTAGTTTTTATTTTTCATTAAAAAATATTTTCAGTGCAGCTGTGGATATTATTAAGTTGGAATAATTTGTTATTAGAGGCTATAATTTTTGCAGATTGACGTTCACTGGGATCAGGGCAAGGTTTCTGTGATACATGTTAAGCAGCATCATCGTGAAGAAAAATTACTGTTTTTCATAGTAATAGAATTGATTACTTAAAACAAAATGTGAAGAATTTTGCATTGTTATCTCTGAAAATTATTAATTAGTATTCTTAGAATGTTTTTGTTTTGTTCCAGATATTGACAGTGTGAAGCCATTGGAGGGTGTAAAAATTCTGGATCTAACGAGGTTTGTATTAGTTTATTTACATTTTAGTGATTAGTTTTTTCCTTTCTCTCAAAAAATTTTAATTACTTTTTTGGATTGTAAGGGGATGCTTACATGCTTACATTCAAATTCTGGAGAAGGAAAAAATAAAAGAAAAATTTCTGGAATTACACTATTCTAAGAGAAGTAGTATTTGTGCATTTTTGCCGATCTTCACATTTATATATAATTTTAAAAGTAATTGGAACTATATTGGAATTACAGTTTTATCCACATTTAAAACTGTTATATACTGTTATATTTTTTTTTGTTTTATTTGAATTTTTGGAAATACTTTTTCCACTTTTTTGTTCCCTAAACAACAACAAAAATACAAAAATTATTCTTAGCTTTATATGTCTACCAGTTGAAATATGAGATATTTAAATGCGTATGAAATACATTAAGAAAACACCTGACTTGGACCTTAAGTACTGCATGAGATCACTGTATGGTACTAGCTAAATATACAGTTACTTTTTGAATATTTTTCTGCCATTAATAATCAAACAAAAAAATGTAAGATGTCATATAATTACTTAAAAATCCCCCAGTATTTCACTTTGATAAGTTAGGCTTCCTTGGATACAAATCTTTGCCTCAGTTTCAATTTCTTCTTCAGGATAGAATTCTAGAAATAGAATTACTAGATCAAAGAGGATATACTTTTTTAAAGCTCTTGATACATATGCCCAAATTACAGTTTCCACAATTTTGATTCTTGCTAGCATTGTATAAGCTTATCTGTATTGATGGACTATTAAGAAAGTAATTAATAAAAAATTTCAAGGTGGTCATTTTTTAAAATTTTATCATTGTTAACATTATAGAGTGCTGGCGGGACCTTTCGCTACTATGAATTTAGGAGATCTTGGAGCAGAAGTTATAAAAGTGGAAAGACCAGGTAAAGCTATTGCTCATTAAAAAAAAATAGAATCAGGCTAACAAATATTTTTAGTAATTCTTTAGGTATCCATGTTTGGTTATCCTATAAATAAGATAAGGAGATAATTGAAATGATTCTTTTTTTTTTTTTAAATTCCTTGTGTTCCTCTGAACCTATTCTAGTAATCCCTTTTTTACTCTGTAAATGTGCCAAAGACTAAGGCTGAAGTTGGTTCCTTCTCACATACCTGAAACCTCTGTTAAAACATATAATAACAATGATGATAAAAACACTTATAGAGCCAGGCTAAGTTCTAAACCCTTTGCCAGGCTGGGATTGTAGCTCAGTGGTAGAGTGCTTGCCTAGCACATGTGAGGTACTGGCTTTGATCCTCTGCACCACATTAAAATAAACAAATAAAATAAAGATATTGTGTCCATCTATTTAAAAAAAAACCCTTGTCGACTTTAATTTTTACAATAACCATATGGGCTGATATTATTCCTTGTTTATAAATGAGAAAATAGAAACAGAAGGCACAGAGGTAAAGCAATATGTTCAAGCTCACATAGTAAATAAGGAATATCCGGGTACCCAGGCTCAGATCCTGGTCCTCCTAGGCCCCATACAACTTGTATCATTGAGAATGAGATTAGCGTGAGTGTGACCACATTCTCTGAGTATGGGATGAAGGGATGGCAAGGACAAGGGCAAGATAAAAGGGAAGACTTAAAGAGGAAGGAGAGATGGAAAAGGAATCAAAGTCTGTCAAAAGCAACCCAAATACCCTAAGCTGTCATTCTAATAATTGTTTTTTTTTTTTTACCATTTTAGAGTTTAAAAGTTTTGAGGGGACAATATGTAAGCTTAAGTTAATTCTTTTTTTCTTTTTTCATCGCACATCTTTCTGGTTCTTTTTTCCTTCATTTCCCATCAAATACATGTCTTTTGTGTATATAATTTTCACTTTTATTTGGTGCTTTTAAACATTATGGTGACTAGTTCATGCCATTATTGATAAAGTTGCCTTGAAAAGTATCTTTGTTGTGTGCCATTTCTTTCCAACAAGCACTTACGAGGCACAGATCCTTTCTTTATGTCATCATCCTATAGATAGCTTATTTTGGAGTTTTCAAAAATTAGTATTACTATTTATGTTCTAAGATCTGGTCATTATGGGTCTGGAAAAGAATTCTCAAATCAATGAGAATAGTTTAGTGCTGATTTGTGTGCATTTATCCATAAGACTCATAGAGATGAATTTATAATTATATCAGTATTAATTTACCAAAAGTGATAAACCATATAAAGTAGACTGTTTGACCTGGAAGATTCCATTTCCTGCTCAGCAGCTCTTCCTAAGAGGCCAAAGCAGTTAGCAGAAGATTCTCTGATCAGCATGGGAGTATTATATATTATTGTATTTTATCTTGTTATATTCATCTGAGCCTGTGTTTATCAGTCTCAGATGGTAGAAGTGCCTGGAGAGTCCTGCTTTTCTGAGACAATGCTTCATATATCTAGTCAACAATGTTTATCACTTTCAGTCATTACTGGATACATACTGAGGAATATTTATTTTCTAGATGAACACCCCCCACCAGTTTCTTAAAGCTTCTAAGTTCCACATTTTGATTTGATTTAGCATCAGAACACTTCCCAATTTCAAACATTGGTTTTCTTGCATCTTCCTTTCTTGTTTAATTTCTCTTGCTATTTCAGTTGGTCAAAAGGCTAGTAATTGTACTTATATTACTTTTATAAATCATTATTCCTTATTTACTTAGCCCTGTTTCTCCTTTGTACTTTAGGTCCCACTATGGGGGGGACCTTTCTTTGTCTAGGCCTTTATTACCTCTCATCACAAGGCTTTGTTCCTAGCAGGTGTTTACCGCTCCTTTTTTGGCTGATTAATTTGACTCTTTCTCTTAACCTCCTGCCCAATACATTTTAATGTTCATATTATATATTTAATTGTTTTAGGTTTTTGAGATACTTACTCAACATGGATATGAGGAAAAATGACTAGTAGCATTGTCATTGAATGCAATTCTATAGTATTTCCAAATTCCAGAAGGGTCTCTTTTCATGTCCACTTCTCCATTTCTTCAGTTAAATAAAATTTGGTTGCAGTTTCTGACTTAGGACTTATTCTTACTTATGTAATCAAATTTAAGTATACTTTTTATCTTTTTTTTTTTTAAGAGTTAGCAAGTCCTAGCAAGTCCATGGGTGTATCTATAATGCCTGTAGGGCCTGCAGGGAATGTAAATGAGTGAAGTGGACTAGAAGGGCAGCAAATGAGGCCACTGAACTCCATCTCATAGGCAGGGATATGAGATCAGGAATTTTGGTCTTTTGTTCACTGCCATGTCTGCCCTGGATAGAGCAGTATCTTGACTTAGCTGGTGCTCAGTAAGTGTTGAATCAGTGAACGTATTGAAAAGCCATTTAAGAAAGGCAGTCTGAGTTTTTACACGAGCTCTCCAGATTTTGAAATCTTAGTGGATTGTTAAAAAACTTAAAACTCTGTGCTTCAAATAAACATGTTTTCAAGCTTCCTGGTTTAACAATTTTCTAAAATCATGGTTATATTTTAAGGATCAGAGGAGCAGGAAAGCCTTCTTAGGCCTTCAGTTTAGACTTCTGACCTTATTTCCACATGAGAGATGCATGCAAATATTTAAAATAAATGAATTTCAGCTTTATCTGGGTATTGTTGCTTCTCTTCCTCCTTCTATTTTAAAATATTGGGAGTTCCAAAAAAAAAAAAAAAAGAAAGGAAGTGGCTAGATTCTCTGGTGATTCTGAGAGGTCTCATCTGATACTAAAGATCCGGACTTATACATACATTTCCCACAAAGTCATTGATGGGCTTATTACTGGGTAGTTCTCTTTGTGGACTCTTGTAATTCATTCCCCTCAATTCCCCCCTCCCTGCCAATGTTTTGAGTATGCCCTTCCATTTGGTATTTAGCATTTATTGCTTTGTGCCATTATTGGTTCATGTCCAGTTAGAACTGATGCTTCTTTTCTTTTCTGACTTGTGCATTCTATTTCTCTTACGGGTTTTTTTTTAAATACATGAATTTATTTTTTATTCTCTCCTTTGCAAAATAGATTATAAATGATTACAGTTTAAAACTTTAACCCATGTTCATAAATTCTCTACTTTTTAGGGGGTTAGTGATAAATGTTAATTGTCATATACAGGTAATTATAATGGTTGGTGTCTCATACCCATACTTATTCAGAAATTATAAAAATCTCATGATGTTTCAAAGCTAAGAATTAATAGCTCATATTGTTATTTTTAGGAGCTGGTGATGATACACGAACTTGGGGGCCACCTTTTGTGGGTACAGAAAGTACATATTTTCTCAGTGTTAACCGAAATAAGAAAGTAAGGCTATTATCCTTTCTTTTTTTTTTTTTTTGCCTTATTTGTGTAGTTCTTTTATTATAACAAAGCTTTGGATATCATCTGGCTTTTTTTGTAGATATAACTAATATTTCAAATAAGACAAAATTGCCTTTATTCATCAGTCATCAAATAGAAACAAGGATTTTAAAATTAATCTTCTCTACTAACAAAACATTTCATGAGAATTTATAATGGAAATCATTTTATGAAAGAAAGAAATCATTTGATTCTTTACTTTTTTTTTTTAGAGAATGCTAACTCTAACACTCAGTATTCCTATTGAAAACCATTCGTTATAATCCTTGCTATTGTTCTGACAGCAAATAAAATCAGTAAAGATGATTTTAATATTTCTTCATGAGGGATACAAGTTTGATTTAAAAGGAGAATCTATGATATGAATGACTCTCTTATTGGACTGTCAATAATAAGAAAAACCTTTATGATAATATTTTAAAATATTTATATTTTGATTTTTAGAGTATATCTGTTAATATCAAGGATCCGAAAGGGGTGAAAATCATCAAAGAGGTACAGTATGCTCTATGAAAGGCATCTTACTACCTATTGTAATTTGTGATTTGAATATCAGAGCAAAAGTGTTTTAAAACTATCTTTCATGAAAATCTATAATTTTCCTATAAATGCCATTTAAGAAGGTAAATTGGCTTTTTTAAGTAAGTATAACAGGCTTTATATTTTTTTGTATATTGTGTATAATTACAGTCCTTGCTACTATTGACTAGGAGCTTTTTGCATCAGATCCTGAACTTGGGCACTTTACTTACATTATCTCCTCTAAACCTCAATTTGCTTATTAAATGAAGCATTAGATCTCCATTTTCATGGAAGGGCATTGAGTCTCATAGGGTGAAAGTGATGCTCCAAAGATTACATAGCTAATGCTAAATTAAATTAAATTTGGCCTAAAGTTGCCACAGTATATAGAAAACTTAAAACCTAATTTAGTATGTAAACCAACAAAAAAGTAATTTAAGAGTATATTCTTATAACAAATAATGAAGTCTCAGCCAATCACAGCTGTAAGCTTCAGCAAATCACAAGCTGCCAATTGATCAGACCATGTCCATATGAGGCAAATGTCAGACCAATTAAGTTGTTTTTGGATGTCACTTCCTTTTTTTGTTTCTGAATACTGCCTGCCCAACTTGCTGGGTGCAGCTCTCTGAATCTCTCCTGGTTCTGACAGCTGCTCAAATAATACGTCATATTGTTCTCAAATAAACTCTGCTAAATATCATTTATTTAACAGTTTTTCTTTTAACATTAGTAAGGGGAAAAACTGACATTTGAACCCAAGTCATATCATTGGAAAGCCCAAGCTTTTTTTAGCATTTATTCAGATAGCCAATGTGTCCAGACCTGACTCAGCATCTTTCTTAGAGGGGCAGGATGGCAAAATGGTTAAAAGTATTATCTTTAAGTGAGTTTCCAATCCTGCCTTGCTAGCTATATGAGTTCAGGCAGGTTACTTAACCTCATTGTGCCTCAGTTTCCTCATGAGTAAACTGGGAATAATATTATTAGCTTTTTCCTAGAGTTGTTGTTATAATTGAGTTATTATGTGTAAAATATGTAGAAGAGTGCCTGTCACATAGTCAACACTAATTAAGCATTATTTATTATTTCCTTATGCACATGAATTTGGTTTCATTATGTGAGATTAAACTTGTATGCTGTCCTTGTTCAGTTTTGTAATCTGCTCTAATGGATGTATATATTTGATTAGAAAACCAGGTTCTGATTCTTAAATTTTTAAAAATTTGTTACCAAAGTATCAACTTTAACCTCATTGCTCTGCTGCTGCTCTCCTTACTTATCTGGGTGACTGAAAGATAATTTCTTTTAATTTTAAGATCAGAATCAATGATCATCTTCTTTAGTTCTACAGGCTCAGTCTCACAAATTTAGAACTTTTTGTTTACTAGGTATTTTTGAACCTAAACTTGAAAATTGCCCTGAGATCATACTACCCTGCTTTCCCATATCTTTTCTACAACATCACTTAGATTTGTCTTTCTTTTACTTTAATACTCAGTTTGATTTTTTAAAATGCTCTCCATCATTGTTGACCTGCTCTATTTTCTTTTCTTTTTTAAGTTCAGAAGGTGCTTTTATCTGCACAGTTTTATTCAACTCTCACAATAACTCTGTAATGTGTTGTATTAGCTTAAAAGATTCAGAGTTTAAGGTTGGGATGATCATTGCAACTTTCTGAGTTTGCGTAGCTAGAAGGCAGCATACAATTACTGATTCTTTTTTTTCACTTTAGTTTTTTAAAATTAATTTATTCTAATTAGGTATACATTACAGCAGAATGCAATTTGATTCATTGTACACAAATGGAGCACAACTTTTCATATCTCTGGTTGTACACAATACAGAGTTACACCATATGTGCAGTCATACATGTACCTAAGGCATTGTTGTCCATCTCATTCCGCCATCTTTTCAGCCCCCATGTCCCCACTCCTCCCTCCCCTTTGACCAAAGTTCCTCCATTTTCCCCACACCCTCCTGCCCCAATTATGGATCAGCACCCACTTATCAAAGGGAACATTTGGCTTTTGCTTTTTGAGATTGGCTTACTTTGCTTAGCATGATGTACTTCATCTATTTACCTGAAAATGCTATAATTTCATTCTTCTTTAATGCTGAGTACTATTCCATTGTGTAGATATACCAGTTTCTTTATCCATTCATCTATTGAAGGGCATCTAGGTTGGTTCCACAGTTTAACTATTGTGAATTGAGCTGCTGTAAACATTGATGTGGCTGCGTTACTGTAGTATGCTGTTTTTAAGTCCTTTGGGTATAGACCCAGGCATGGGATAGCAGGTTCAAATGGTGGTTCCATTCCAAGTTTTCTAAGGAATCTCCATACTGCTTTCCAGAATCCCACCAGCAATGTATGAATGTATGTTTTCCCCCACATCCTCACCAACACTTATTGTTGTTTGTATTCTTGATAACTGCCATTCTGACTTGGGTGAGATGAAATCTTAGAGTAGTTTTGGTTTGCAATTCCTTAATTGCTAGAGATGCTGAACATTTTGTCATATATTTGTTGGTTGATTGTACATCTTCTTCTAAGAAATTTCTGTTCAACTCCTTAGCCCATTTATTGATTGGATGGTTTGTTATTTTGGTGTTTTTTGAGTTCTTTATGTATCCTGGAGATTCGTGCTCTATTTGATGTGCGTGTGGCAAAAATTTGTTCCTAGAATGTAGGCTGTCTGTTTACTTTATTGATTATTTCTTTTGCTGAGAAGAAGCTTTTTAGTTTGAATCTATCCCATCTATTGATTCTTGATTTTACTTCTTGAGCTTTAGGAATGTTAAGGAAGGCTGGGCCTAATTCGACGTGATGCAAGTTAGGGCCTGCTTTTTCCTGTATTGGGTGCAGAGTCTCTGGTCTAATTCCTAGCTCCTTGATCTACTTTGAGTAGAGTTTTGTGCATGGTGAGAGAGGTTTAGTCTCATTTCAGTGCATATGGATTTCCAGTTTTCCCAGCACCATTTGTTGAAGAAGCTATCTTTCTCCAATTTATGTTTTCAGTGCCTTTGTCTAATATGAGATAAATATATTTATGTGGGTTTGTCTCTGGGTCTTCTATTCTGTACCATTGGTCTACATGCCTATTTTGGTGCCAAAACCATGCTGTTTTTGTGACTATAGCTTTGTAGTATAGTTTAAGGTCTGGTATTATGATGCCTCCTGCTTTAGTCCTCTTGCTAAGGATTGCTTTGGCTATTCTGGGTCTCTTATTTTTCCAAATGAATTTCATGATTGCTTTTTCTATTTCTATAAGGAATGATGTTGGGATTTTAATTGGAATTGCATTGAATCTGTATAACGCTTTGGGTAGTATGGCCATTTTGACAATATTGATTCTGCCTATCCAGGAACACGGGAGATTTTTCCATCTTCTAAGATTTTCTTCAATTTCTTTCTTTAGTGTTCTGTAGTTTTCATTGTAGAGGTCTTTCACTTCTTTTGTTAAATTGATTCCCAAGTGTTTTATTTTTTTGAGGTATTGTGAATGGGATAGTTTTCCTAATTTCTCCTTCAGAGAGTTTATCACTAATGTATAGAAATGCAATTGATTTATGGGTGTTGATTTTATATCCTGTTACTTTGATGAATTCATTTGTTAATTATAGAAGTTTTCTGGTGGAAATTTTTGGATCCTCTAAGTATAGAATCATGTTGTCCGCAAATAATGATAGTTTAAGTTCTTTTTTTCCTATTTATATCCCTTTGATTTTTTTTGTTTGCCTAATTGCTCTGGCTAGTGTTTCAAGGACTATGTTGAATAGCAGTGGTGAAAGAGGGCATCTCTGTCTTGTTCCTGATTTTAGAGGGAATGCTTCCAATTTTTCTCCATTTAGGATGATGTTGGCCTTGGGTTTAGCATAGATAGTTTTTACAAAGTTGAGGTATGTTCCTTCTATCCCTAGTTTTTCTAGTGTTTTGAACATAAAAGGGTGCTGTATTTTGTTAAATACTTTCTCTACATCAATTGATAAAATCATATGATTCTTATCTTTAAGTCTGTTGATGTGATGGATTACATTAATTGATTTCTGTATGTTGAACCAACCTTGCATCCCTGGAATGAGCCCCACTTGATCATGGTGCACTA
The DNA here is from genome assembly GCA_004024805.1 of Geosciurus inauris. NCBI lineage: Eukaryota > Metazoa > Chordata > Mammalia > Rodentia > Sciuridae > Geosciurus > Geosciurus inauris. The sequence goes on from PVHX01010506.1 coordinate 48,005, forward strand.
TCTTTTTAATATGTCTTTGTATGCAATTTGCCAAAATTTTATTGAGAATTTTTGCATCTATGTTCATCAGGGATATTGATCTGAAATTTTCTTTCTTTGATGTGTCTCTGTCTGCTTTTGGTATCAGCGTGATACTAGCCTCAATGGGTTGGGAAGGGTTCCCTCCTTTTCTGTTTCATGAAATAGTTTGAGGAGTGTTGGTATTAATTCTTCTTTGTAGGTCTTGTAGAACTTGATTGAGAATCCATCTGGTCCTGGGCTTTTCTTGATTGGCAGGATCTTGATGGCATCTTCTGTTTCCTTGCTTGAAATTGATCTGTTTATGTTGTGTATGACCTCCTGGTTCAGTTTGGGTAGGTCATATGCCTCTAGAAATTTGTCAGTGTCTTCAGGATTTTCTATTTTACTGGAGTGTAGATTTTCAAAATAGTTTCTAATTATCCTCTGAATTTCAGTAGTGTCTGTCGTGATATTTCCTTTTTCATCACGAATTTTAGTAATTTGGGTTTTCTCTCTCCTTTTCATTAGGGTGGCTAAAGGTTTGTCAATTTTGTTTATTTTTTTCAAAGAACAAGCTTTTTGTTTTGTCAATTTTTTGAATCATTTCTTTTGTTTCAATTTTGTTGATTTCAGCCCTGATTTTAATTATTTCCTGTATTCTAATTCTTTTGGTGTTGGCTTGTTCTTTTTCTAGGGCTTTGAGATATAGAATAAAGTCATTTATTTGTTGACTCTTTCTTCTTTTAATAAATGAGCTTAATGTAATGAACTTTCCTCTTAGCACTGCCTTCATGGTGTCCCAGAGATTTTGATATGTTGTATCAGAGTTTTCATTTACCTCTAGGAATTTTTTCAGTCTCTTCCCTGATGTCTTCTGTTATACACACATCATTCAATAGCATGTTCATTTTTCATTTCTGGGAAATTTTCTGATATAATTTCATTGAAGATATTGTGCATTCCTTTCGTTTGAAATTCTGTGCTTTCTTCTATCCTGATAAATCTTAGATTTGGTCTTTTGATGCTATCCCATATTTCTTTTTTTTTTTTTTAAAGATTTTTTTTTAGTTGTAGATGAACACAATGTCTTTATTTTATTGCTTTGTATGTGGTGCTGAGGATCGAACCCAGGGCCTCACGCATGCGAGGCAAGCACTCTACCGCTGAGCTACAATCCCAGCCCTATCCCATATTTCTTGTATGTTCTGTTCATGATTTTTTACCATCTTCACTGTATAGTCAAGTTTATTTTCAAGATTGTATTTTTTGTGTTCATTATCTGAGGTTCTGTCTTCCAAGTGATCTAGTCTGCTGGTGATGCTTTCTATCAAGTTTTCTATTTGGTTTATTGTTTCCTTCATTTCAAGAATTTCTGATTGTTTTTTTTTTTTTCATAGTCTCTAGGTCTTACTTAAAGTAATCTTTTGCTACCTGTATTTGCTCTCTTATCTCTTTGTTAGAGTGATCAATGGTTGCCTTTATTTGCTCTCTTATTTCTTTGTTGGAGTGGTCAATATTTGCCTGTATTTGCTTGTTTAAGTCATTTTTTAATTTGCAGATCATTTTCATTATGTACATTCTGAAATCTTTCTCTGACATTTCATCAACTGTGCTATTAATGGATTCTATTATTGTAGTATGTAGGTTTATTTGGGGTACTTTCTTCCCTTGTTTTTTCATGTTGATTATGTATCTTCCTTTCTTGCAATGCCGATCTGAGGTATTGCGGTTTCTACCTATAATCTTGTAGTGACACTACAAATTACCTTTATCTCACCTTGGATTTCACTTCCAGTTCCCAGCAGGTGACCCCAGATGGACACTACTGCCACTAAAGATGGTGGCAGTGATAGTGGATGTAACTCAAGATGGCAGTTGGAGTGGCCTTGGCTGGGCTCCCTGTGTGGTCCCTGAAGGTGGTCCTGGGCCCTGGCCTGTGCTTCTGCTGGTCAGCAGGAACTCTGGCGTGGAACTGGGGTGGTCCAGGGTCTCACTTAGGCCAGGTCTCTTGCAGGGTTCCCCATATGCAGTCCTTCCCCTGGGTCTGGGTTCCCCTGTGTCTGGTGGCTAGCGCTCTTGGGTCTGCCCTTAGCTGGGCTCTCTGGTGGTCCCTGAAGTTGGTTTGGGGCCCTGGCCTGTGCTCCCGCCGGTTGGCAGGAACTCTGGTGCAGAATTGGGGGTGATCCTGGGCCTCACTTAGGCCAGGTCCCCTGCAGGGTTCCCCATATGCAGTCCTTCCCCTAGGTCTGGGTTCCCTTGTGTCTGGAGGCTAGCAGTTCTGGGTCTGCCCTTGGCTGGGCTCCTGCGGCGGTCCCTGTAGGTGGTTTTGGGCCCTGGCTTGTGCTCCCGCCAGTGTGCAGGAACTCTGACCCAGTTTGTTTTCTTTAGTGCCTATAGGAGTGCTTCATAAATAGCAGATAGTGGTTCAGAAGAATTTGCAGATAAGGTATAACTGATTTTTAAATTTAATACTAATATTGCCTCTCTGATCCCTCAAACAATGCTCGGTGGAATCATTAACAATAACTAAATGCAGCTGGGTGCGGTGGTACATGCCTGTAATCCCAGTGGCTCGGGAAAATGAGGCAGGAGGATCATGAATTCAAATACAGCCTCAGAAAAAGCAAGGCACTAAGCAACTCAGTGAGACCTTGTCTCTAAAACAATAATACAAAATAGGGCTGGAGATGTGGTTCAGTGGTTGAGTGCTTCTGAGTTCAATACCTGGTACTCCCTTGCCCCCAAATGCATCTATTGAAACTCACCTTGGGGTATGGCATGCCACATGGTGTTGTCCATGTTGAGAAGCAGCTCAATTTTTAATTGGCATCTGAAATTTGGAAAGAATGCCTGTATGATTTGAGATTTGAGGTACATATTTGCAAATTTTCTATGTTTGCTATTGTTTGGACATAGTTTGAGCATGACCCAAGGGTTCTTGTGATGGAATCCTGGTCCTCTGTTGACAATATTGGGAGAAATATTAAGACACAGAGCCTAGTGGAGGTGCTACCCTCAGAAGGTATTAAGGTAGTTCTCATGGGATCCTGATTGTTTTTACTCAAGTGAGGTGTTTCAAAAGAGCAAGCCTGACTCCTTCCCTGCTCTCTGACTTCCTGCTTCACCATGATCCCCATTGCATGTGCTTTTGCCATTGTGATGCTCTCTGTCATGAGGTCTTCACAGAGCTGAGCTGATGCTAGCACTAGGCCCTTGAACCTCTAATACTGTGAAAAAAAATAAACTTGTGTGTGTTTGTGGTGCTGGTGTTCAAACCCAAGGCCTTGCACATGTGAGGCAAGCTCTCTATTATTGATCTATACTTCTAATCCTAAAAACTGTTTTTTTCTTTTGGTGCTGGGAATTGAATCCAGAGATTCTTTGCCAATGAGCTTCATCCTCAACTTGTTTTATTTCTTTTAATTTTGAGACACTAAGTTGCTTAGGGCTTTGCTAAATTGTTGAGGCTAGCCTTGAAATTGTAATCTTTATGCCTTGGTCTTCCAAGTTACTGGGATTACAGGCATATGCCACTGTACCTGGCTAAATCTCTTTTCTTTATACAATACCTAGCCTCAGGCATTTTGTCACAGCAACAGAAAATTGACAAATATATTGTCTTTCTGCCTTTCTCCCTCCCTCCCTTTCTCTCTCTCTCTCTCCCCTCCTGCTTCCTCTCCCTTCCCCCACCTTCCTCCTCTTCTTCCTTCTCCTCCTCCCCCTCCCCCTCATTTTTCTCCCCTGCCCACTCCTTCTTCAGCTGGAGACTGAACCTAGGGCCTTATTCTATTTCTAATGTTTTTATCATTCCTCTCCTGAGAGGTGGTCACCTAGGCTTCTAGTGCCTGTTTCAAAAGCTCTGGAGAATGACAACTTCTTTCTCTGATTTGGCACCTAAGATTTCCTCAGCCTCCAATTTTGTTAAGAAAGCCATTTCCATCTATAATATTCAAATTTAGTTACACAGTGACAATTTATTTACATGTTTACATCCAAAGTTTATATTAATTCAAGCTTTACTATCTAGAGTAGAGGTTGGCAAAGTAAATGGGCTGCCTTTTGGACACCTAGGGACTAAGACTGGATGTTACATTTTTAAAGATTGTTAAAGAAAGCCAGAAAGAAAACTAGAGAGAGGGCAAAAGGAAGGAGGAGGAGGTGGTAAGGGAAAGGGGAGGTACAGAGAACAAAACTGACCAAACTATATTGTTATATTGTGTGGAGGTACAAACATGTAACAATGTGTTCTATTATTATATGTAATTATAATGCACCAAAAGATAAAATTACAAAAGATTATTAAAGAAAAATAAAGAAGAATGTGTGATAGAGAATGTGTATGGACCAAAATGCCTAAAATTTTACTATTTGACCCTTGATAGAAAAGTTTGCCCACTGCTGATCTTATGTTAATTTGTATATGTGTGAATATATTTAAATCTATGCGAATGTGGCAAAAACAATTTTTATTTGTTTGTGTATTGGCAGTGTTGGGGCTTTAACTCAGGGCCTTGCTGATGTTCAGCAAGTGCTGTATCATTGAGCCATATCCCTAGTCCCCAAAAAAATGTGTTGAATTAGGCTCCTGGATATATTCTAGAATTACTGTAAAGAATGTCTCTGAGTGATCTAGTACAGTTTTTGTCATGACTTTTAAAATTGTTTTAAAAGGTATGCCATCACAATTAAGATTTGAAAATAAAATTAAGATGAATGTTTGTAATCATCTATTGTCCTCTAATTTCTATTGCTGTGGTCTAGTAATCAAAATCTGGGTTCTGTTTCTGACAGTTTTGTTCTGGGCTGCAGAACAAAACAAAACAAAACAAAACAGTGGTTCAAAAAGACATTTAAAACTTTGGAAAAAAAGCATCTGAAAAGTCTGAAGACATTTCAGAATCACATTTACATGTACTAAGTGCATGTTGTAGTGAGGAATGTTACATAAAAGGAGTGGCGAGTAGTGAAGATACTGTAGTTATTTTTTGTAAAAGTTTCAAAAATATTTTTCCTAAATTTATGTATATTTTATTTATCTACCTATGCTTCTTTTTAAAATTTAAATTAGTTCTTTTTAGTTATATATAACATTAGGATTTTTTTTGATATAACTATAAAAGTATGGAACATAGTTTGCTCTTACTCAGTCTTCAGCATTTTCTCTTTTCCTTCCCTGCTCCCTCTCTAGTTCCCTTCCCTTGACTCTACTGATCTTTCTGCTACTATAGATTTTTTAAAAAAAATCATGCCTTGTGGATATACATAAAGGTGAGATTTGCTGTGGCATATTCATATATATACATTGGGAAGTTAGGTCAGATTCATTCCACTGTTCTTCTCTTAGCCAGGAAGATTTATCTATGTTTCTCTTGTATTCTGCTATTTAACTAAATTTGTCAGCTCTGTAAGTCTTCTGGTAGACTTTTTTGGGTCTTCTAAACGAAAGATCGTGTCTTCAGCAAAAGAGATAATTTGACTTCTTCTTTTCCTATTTGTATCTTTTTAATTTCCTTTTGCCTCATTGTTCTGGCTAGGGTTTCAAGGACTATGTTGAATAAAGTATCTACTTACACTTTTTCTTTTTTGAACCAGGGAGTGAACCCACAGGCTGAGCCACATCCCTAGCCCATTTTTTAAAAATTTTTATTTTGAGACAGGATCTCACTAAGTTGCTTGGGGCTTGCTAAATTGCTGAGGCTAGCTTTGAACTCACAATCCTTTTGCTTCAGCCTCCCAAGGTACTGGGATTACAGGCATGTGCCACCTTGCCTTGCTACCTATACTTTTTATATTTAGACAGATCACATAGCCTAAATATTTCTTACATTTGAAGGAAGTAAAATTTTTTCAATATCATGTATTTATGAAAAATTTCATAGCCATTATTTTACTGACAAATACTTCAAGTAGTTGCTTATGGCTTCTCATGTTTATATAAATCTACTTTATCTATTCTCTGGTTTTTCTGGACTATTATGAATTAAGAATCAGTTGTGTTTGTTGAAATTAAAGTACTATCATGTGGGAAAGTTGTTGCAATTTGGAAGTCCCTTAAGAATTCTGATTTAGGGGCTGGAATTGTAGCTCAGTGGTAGAGCGCTTGCCTCGCATGTGTGAGGCCCTGGGTTCGATCTCAGCACCACATACAAAGCAATAAAATAAAGACATTGTGTCCATCTACGACTTAAAAAAAAAAATTAAAAAAAAAAAGAAGTCTGATTTATCCTTACCTCTTCCTTCAGCTTGCAGCTGTTTGTGATGTATTTGTGGAAAACTTTGTCCCTGGAAAACTGTCTACAATGGGCCTGGGGTATGAAGATATAGGCAAGATTGCTCCTCACATCATATATTGCTCCATCACAGGTATTTCAATTTCATACCCTTGCTAGGGAGTAAGTTTTTCGATTTCTGTATTTTCTTGCTTCTATAAGAAACTTCTTGCAGATGTTGGTTTAATTAAGTGATTCTGCTTTCTGTCTCTCTAAGCCATTTGGACTATTAAACATTAAGGAACATTACTTAAATGAACATTTTCATATATTTATTGGCTATTTGAATTTCTTTGAATTGTCTGCCTATGGTTTTGCTATTTTATATATTGATGTTTTATAAATGTTTACAAAGTACTGTTATTAACTAATACAGATGAATTATAGGTGAAATATTGGTTGATTTTAATATAACATAGAAACTGAATATATCCCTTCAATGTATTGGAAAGTGCCAAACCAAGGAAAGGAGACGAGTACTTTAAAGTCTTCTGATTGTTTAGGCCTTGCCAGTGAACCTGTGTGTGTGTGTGTGTGTGTGTGTGTGTGTTTGTGTGTGTCTAGATTTTCAGGAAAAAGTCAGTGTTACTTAGTTTTACATATTTTATAAGTATTTAGCTATTAATTAGGCAAGCAATGTTGAAAAGTGGCTGTTAAAAATAGAAACTTATGTTAATAGTTTTTTCAGAAAAATTTATAATATTTTTAGTTTTTATTTATTCATCTGTTTATTGTAGGCTTATGATCTGCTGGGCAGTATTCTATGTTTCTGGTTGCAAGAGTAAAGAAACCACATCTGTTCTTTCTAAAAGATTTATATTCTAGGATAGGGAAATATATATGTAATTCAGTCTAGCAGAGATAAGGGCTAGAGAGAAAAATAAATCAAGACAAGGGAAAGGAGGAAATGTTTTATACTGGGAGTAGAGAGAAGTTGACATCTGAGCAGAGACTTGAATGAAGTAAAGGAGTGAACCATTTAGGTATTGGCAAGGGGGTTTCAGAAGGATGAAGACCAAGGGCAAAGGACCTGAGGCAAGAAGGTGCTGGCTATGTTTGAGGACGAGCTATGTCAGTGTGACTGAATCAGAGTAGGTAAGGGGGAATGTCATAAGAAGAAAACCAGGGATATATTCATTAGCAAGATCATTAAAAAAACACATGGGCTACTTTTAAGGAATTTGGCCTTTACTCTGAGTTTACATTGTAAGCTAATACAGGGTTTGAGAAGAATGATATGGTTTGACATATTTAAAAAAGGATATCTCTAGCTACTGTGTTGAGAATGGATGTCGAGGACAAAGGTAGAAGCAGAGGCTGTTGGAATGTTCCAGGCTAGAGATGATGATGGCTTTAATTAGAATGATAGTGGTGCAGGCAGTTGCAGAGTGATAGAATTCTGAATGTTTTCAAGTTAAAGTGGATAGGACTATAGGTGAGTCTCAGAGAAAGAGTAAAGGATGATGCTAAGATTTTGGCCTGAGCAGTTAGAAGAACAACATTACTATTTACTAAGATGAGCAAACAGGAAAAAGATTTTGTGGGGAAAATGTGAAGAGCCAGGTTTTCAAAAATATGTTTTAGTTGTAGATGGACATAATACCTTTATTTTATTCATTAATTTTTATGTGGTGCTGAGGATTGAACCTAGTGCCTCCCTCACACATACGAGGCAAGCACTCTCCCATTGAACTACAACTCCAGCCCAAGAATCAGGTTTTGAACTTGTTTTTGAGATGCCTATTACATAGTCAAGTGGAGAAGTGAAGCAAGGGATTGGAACTAAGAGCCAGGAGTTCAGAGGAGATAGAAAATTTGAGAGTTGTGAGCTAATATGAACCCTGGGTGCAATATTTTGAGAGTGGGTGTAGATAGAAAAAGGAGAGTGCATGAGGTTGAGGTCAATGTACTCCAATGACTAGATGTGTAGATGATAACTAGTAGGCAGTGGAGAAGGTTGAAAAGGAATTTTTTTTCCAACGTATGCTTAAGAGAGAATTTATATTTCCCATTAATAATTAGAAGTAGTTTTAACAATATGGCCTTGATTTATATCTCACATGATTCTTTTTTTTATTTGTTCTTTTTAGTTATACATGACAGTAGAATGTATTTTGGCAGAACATACATGCATAGAGTATAACTTACTCTATTTAGGATCCCATTCTTGTGGTTGTACATGATGTGGAGTTACCCTGATCATGTATACAAATACAGGGCAAGGAAAGTTATGACTGGTTAATTTCTACTGTCTTGCCTATTACCTCCCACCCGCTTTCATTTGCCTTTGTCTAATCCAACAGATTTCTACCATTTCCCTACCTAACTTCCCTTGTTTTGGGTTAGTATTCACAAATCAGAGACAACATTTGGCCTTTGGTTTTTTGGGATTGGCTTGTTTCACTTTGCATATTATTTTCCAGTTCCATTCATTTACTGGCAAATACCATAATTTTATTTTTCTTTATGGCTCAGTAATACACACACACACACACACACACACACACACACACACACACACTGGAATATATATATATAACATTTTATTTATCCATTCATCCTTTGAAGGACACCTAGGTTGTTTCCATAGCTTGACCATTGTGAGTTGAACTTCTATAAACATGGATATGGCTATGTCACTGTAGTATGCTGTTTTTAAATCCTTTGGGTATAGACCAAGGAGTGGGATAATTGGGTGAAATGGTGGTTCCATTGCAAGTTTTCTGAGGAATCTCCATATTGCTTTCCCTAGTGGTTGCACCAGTTTGCAGTCCCACCAACAATGTATGAGAGTACCTTTCTCCCCACATCCTTGCCAACATTTATTGTTAATTGTATTCTTTATAATTGCCATTTTGACCAGAGTGAGATGGAATCTCAGTGTAGTTTTAATGTGCATTTCTATAATTGCTAGAGATGTTAAACATTTTTTATTATATTTGTTGACCATTTGTACTTCTTCTGTGAAGTACCTGTTCAGTTCCTTAGCCCATTAATTGATCGGGCTATTTGTTTTTTTGGTGTTAAGTTTTTGAATTCTTTGTATATCCTGGAAATTAATATTATCTTAGGTACTGGTGGTAAAGATTTTCTCCCAGTCTGTAGGATCTCTGTATATGTTCTTGATTGTTTCCTTTGCTGTGAAGAAGCTTTTAAATTTGATACTCTCTGATTTATTGATTCTTTTTTTAAAACCATTTTTTAAAAATATTTTTTGTAGTTGTAAATGGACACAATACCTTTATTTTTATTTATTTGTTTTTATGTGGTGCTGAGGATTGAACCCAGTGCCTCGCACGTGCTAGGCAAACGTGCTACCACCGAGCCATAACTGCAGCCCTGGTTTATTGATTCTTGATTTTACTTTCTGTGCTTTAGGAGTCTTATTGAGGAAGTTGGTTCCTAAGTCTCATTCTACATGATGGAGGGTTGGGCCTACATTTTCTTCTAGTAGGCGCAGGGTCTCTGGTCTAATGCCTAGGTCCTTGATCCAGTTTCAGTTGAGTTTTGTGCAGGGTGAGTTATGTGCAGGTTCAATTTCATTTTACTACATCTGGATTTCCATTTTTCCCAGGATCTTTGTTGAAGAGGCTATCTTTTCTCCAATGTATGTTTTCGGAGCTTCTGTCTAGTATGAGATAACTGTATTTATAGGGGTTTGTCTCTGTGTCTTCCATTCTGTTCTATTGTCTTCATATCTGTTTTGGTGCCAGTACCATGCTGGTTTTGTTACTATAGCTCTGTAGTATAATTTAAGATTTGGTATTGTGATGCCTCCTGCATCACTTTTTGGTTAAGGGTTGCTGTGGCTATTCTGGGCCTCTTATTTTTCCAAAAGAATTTCATGATTACTTTTTCTATTCCTGTGAAGAACATCCTTGGGTCTTTATAGGAATTGCATTAAATCTGTTTAGCACTTTTGGTAGTATTGCCATTTTGATAATATTGATTCTGCCTACCCAGGAACATGAGAGAGCTTTTCATTTCCTGACATCTTCTTCAATTTCTTTCTTTAGTGTTCTGTAGTTTTCATTATAGGAGTCTTTTACCTCTTTTGTTAGGTTGATTCCCAAATATATAATTTTTGGGAGGCCATTGTAAAGGGGATAGTTTTGATGATTTCTCTTTTAGCTGATATATTTTTGGTGTATAGAAATTCAATTGATTTATAGGTGTTGATTTTTTTTCCTGCTGAAAACAGAACAAAACTGATTTTATTAACTGTTTCTCATCAGAATTTTCTATCAACTACTCAAACTTTATCCCCAAAGTATCAGTAGCAGATATCTACTTCCCGTGGTTATGTTTTTCCTTTTTTTTTTTTTAATTTAAATGCATTTTAAGTCATAGTACATACATAGAGCTCAATTTTTCCATTTCTCTGGTTGCAAACTTGGTGTTGATTTTAAACCCTGCTCTTTTGCTAAATTCATTTATGAGTTCTAGGAGCTTTCTAGTAGAGTTTTTTGGGGTGTTCTAAATATAGAATCATGTTTTCATCACATAGGGATATTTTGATTTCTTCTTTTCCTATGCATATCCTTTAATTTCTTTCTTTTGTCTGATTGCTCTGACTAGAGTTTCCAGGACTATGTTGAATAGGAGTGGAGAAAGGGGTATTCCTGTCTTGTTCCAGTTTTTAGAGGGAATGCTTTAAAATTTTCTCCATTTAGAATGATGTTGGTCTTGGGTTTAGCATATATAGCTTTTACAATGTTGAGGCATGTTCCTCCTATCCCTAGTTTTTCTAGTGTTTTGAGCATGAATGGATGCTGAATTTTTTCTAATGTTTTCTTTGCATCTATTGAGATAATTATGTGATTCTTTTCTTTAAGTTTATTGATGTGGTTAATTATGTTGATTTCTGTATGTTGAACCAACCTTGCATCCCTGGGATGAAGCCCATTTGATAGTGGTCCACTATCTTTTTTAAAAATTTACTTATTCTCATGAGATATATATGACAGCAGAATGCATTTTGATTCATTGTACACAAATATAGCACAACTTTTCATTTCTCTGGTAGTACATGATGGAGAGTTGCACCATATGTGCAGTCATACATGTACCTAGGACAATGATGCCCATCTCATTCCACCATCTTTCCTGCCTATACATCTTTGTTGCCTCCCCTTTGACCAAAGTTCCTCCATTCTTCCCATGATCCCTCCTTCATTATGGATCAGCATCCATTTATCAGAGAGAACATTTGGCCTTTGGTTTTTTGGGATTGGCTTACTTTGCTTAGCATGATATTCTCCAACTCCATCCATTTACCTGTAGATGCCATAATTTTATTCTCTTCTAATGCTGAGTAATATTCCATTGTATATATATATATACCACAGTTTCTTTGTAGATTCATCTGTTGTATTTTTTTAGGAAATCTTTTTTTTTTAATATTTATTTTTTAGTTGTAGGTGGACAGAATATCTTTATTTTATTTTTATGTGGTGCTGAGGATCGAACCCAGTGCCTCACGCATGCTTAGGTGAGCACGCTACCACTGCACCATAACCCCAGCTCAAGTTAACTATATTTATGTGGGTTTGTCTCTGGGTCTTCTATTCTGTACCATTGGTCTACATGCCTATTTTGGTGCCAATATTATGCTGTTTTTGTTACTATAGCTTTGTAGTATAGTTTAAGGTCTGGTATTGTGATGCCTCCTGCTTCACTCTTCATGCTAAGGACTACTTTGGCTATTCTGGGTCTTTTATTTTTCCTTATGAATTTCATGATTGCTTTCTAAAACTGTTTCTATAAGGAATGACATTGAGATTTTAATTGGGATCACATTGAATCTCTATAGCGCTTTGGATAGTATGGTCATTTTGACAATATTGATTTGTCTTATCCAAGAACATGGGAGATCTGTTCATCTTCTAAGACCTTCTTCAGTTTCTTTCTTTAGTGTCCTGTAGTTTTCATTGTAGAGGTCTTTCACCTCTTTTGTTAAATTGATTTCCAAGTATTTTATTATTTTTTTTGAGGTATTGTAAATAGGGTAGTTTTCCTAATTTCTCTTTCAGAGGACTCATCATGATGTATAGGAATGCATTTGATTTATGGTATTGGTTTTATATCCTGCTACTTTGCTGAATTCATTTATTAATTCTAGAAGTTTTCTGGTGGAAATTTTTGGATCCTCTGAGTATAGAATCATGTTGTAGGTAAATAATGATAGTTTGAGTTCTTCTTTTTTATCTCCTCTATTTTTTATATCTTCCTATTCATATCCCTTTGATTTTTTTTTGTTTGCCTAATTGCTCTGGCTAGAGTTTTAAGCACTATGTTGAGTAGAAGTGGTGAAAGAGGGCATCCTTATCTTGTTCCTGATTTTAGAAGGAATGCTTCCAATTTTTCTCCATTTAGAATAATGTGGGCTCAGTTTAGCATAGATAACTTTTACAATGTTGAGGTATGTTCCTTCTATCCATAGTTTTTCTAGTGTTCTAAACATGAAGAGGTGCTATATTTTGTCAAATGCTTTCTCAGCATCAATTGATATAATCATATGATTCTTAAATTCCATTGATGTGATGGATTATGTTTATTGATTTTCTTTTGTTGAACCAACCTTGCATCCCTGGAATGAACCCCACTTCATCATGGTGCACTATTTTTTAAAAAATGCTTTTGTATGCAATTTGCCAAAATTTTATTGAGAATTTTTGCATCTATGTTCATCAGGGATATTGGTCTGAAATTTTCTTTCTTCGATGTGTTTCTGTCTGGTTTTGGTATCAGGGTGATACTAACCTCATAGAATGAGCTTGGAAGGGTTCCCTCTTTTTCTATTTTATGGAATAAGTTGAGGAGTATTGGTATTATTTCTTATTTGTATGTCTTGTAGAACTTGGCTGAGAATCTGTCTGGTCCTGGGCTTTTCTTGGTTGGTAGGCTTTTGATGGCATCTTCTATTTCCTTACTTGAAATTGATCTGTTTAAATTGTGTATGCCCTCCTGGTTCAGTTTGGGTAGGTCATATGCCTCTAGAGATTTATTGGTGTCTTTGGGGTTTTCTATTTTATTGAAGTATCAATTTTCAAAATAGTGTCTAATTATCCTCTGTATTTCAATAGTGTCTGTTGTGATATTTCCTTTTTCATTGTGAATTTAATAATTTGAGTTTCTCTCTCCTTTTTGTTAGGGTGGCTAAGGATTTGTCAATTTTATTTTTTCAAAGAATCAGCTTTTGTCTTGTCAATTTGAATTATTTTGTTTCAATTTCATTGATTTCAGTCCTGATTTTAATTATTTCCTGTCTTCTACTTCTTTTTGTGTTGGTTTGTTCCTCTTTTTCTAAGGCTTTGAGATGTAATGTTGACATTTTTAATTGTTTTAATTAATGAGCTTAATGCAATGAACTTTCTTCTTAGCACTGCCTTCATAGTGGCCCAGAGATTTTAATATATTGTATTGGAGTTCTCATTGATCTCTAAGAATTTTTTTTATGTCCTCTCTGATGTTACTGTTATTCATGTGCCATTCAATAGTGTATTATTTAGTCTCCAGGTGTTGGAGTAGTTTCTATTTTTTAATTTGTCACAGATTTCTAATTTCATTCCATTTTGGACAGATAGAATGCAGGGAACTATCTCTATTTTTTGTGTTTGCTAAGACTTGCTTGTGGCATAGCATATGGTCTATTTTGGAGAAGGATCCATGTGCTGCTGAGAAAAAAGTGTATTTGCCCCTGGATGGATGGAATATTCTATATATGTCTGTTAAGTCTAGATTATTGATTGTTTTATTGAGTTTTATAGCTTCTTTTTTAGTTTTTGTTTGAAAAGATGTATCCAGTGGTGAGAGATGTGTGTTAAAGTCACTCAGTATTATTGTGTTTTGGTCTATTTGAGTCTTGTAGTTGAGAAAAGTTTGATATACATAGATGCCCCATTGTTTGGGACATAGATATTTATGATTGTTATGTATTCTTGATGTATGTTTCCCTTAAGCAGTATGAAATGTCCTTCTTTATCCCTTTCCACTAACTTTGGTTTGAAGTCCACTTTATCTGATATGATGATGGAAACCTCTGCTTGATTATGTGGTCCATGTGAGTGATACATTTTTTCCCACCCTTTCCCTTTCAGTCTGTGGATGTCTTTTCCTGTGAGATGAGTCTCTTGAAGGCAGTATATTGTTGGGTCTTTTCTTTTTATCCAGTTTGCCAGTCTATGTCTTTTAATTGATGAGTTTAAGCCATTCACGTTCAGGGTTATTATTGAAATATGATTTGTAATCCTGGTCATTTTGGTTTATTTTTGGTTTTCAACTTGACTTGATTTTTCCTTTGACTGGCCTTTCCTTTAGTGTAGTTGTTCTGTTTGCAGATTTTCATTGTTGCTTATCATTTCCTCCTCATGGAATATTTTGCTGAGAAAGCTCCCTAGTATAGACTTTCTTGCTGTAAATTCTTTTAACTTTTGTTATCATGAAAGTTTTTACTTCATCATCAAATCTGATGCTCAATTTTGCTGGATATAAGATTCTTGATTAACATTCATTTTCTTTCAGAGCTTGGTGTATGTTGTTCCAGGCTCTCCTGTCTTTGAGGGTCTGAGTTGAAAAATCTGCTGAGATCTGTATTGGTCTTCCCCTATATGTAATCTGATTCCTCTCTCTTGCAGCCTTTAAAATTCTCTTCTTATTCTGTGTGCTGGGCATTTTCATCATAATGTGTCTTGATGTAGATATGTTGTAATTTTGTACATCTGGTTTCCTGTAAGCCTCTTGTATATGATTTTACAATTGTTCATGTTTGGGAACTTTTCTGATATTATTTCACTGAAGTGATTGTGCATTCCTTTGTTTTGAAACTGTGCCTTCTTCTATTTCAATAAATCTTAAATTTGGTTTTTTGATGCTGTCTCATAATTCTTGGCTGTTCTGTTCATGGTTTCTTACCCTCTTCATTGTGTAGTCAATTTTATTTTTAAGATTGTATATTTTGTCTTCATTTTCTGAGATTCTGCCTTCCAAGTGATCTAGTCTGTTAGTGATGCTTTCTATTGAGTTTTTTATTTGGTTTATTGTTTCTTCATTTCAAGAATTTATGTTTTTTTTTTTTTGTTTTTTTTTTACAATCTCTATCTCTTTCTTAAAGTAATCTTTTGCTACCTGTATTTGCTCCCTTGTCTCTTTGTTGGAGTGATCAATTTTTCCCTATATTTGCTGACTTAAGTCATTCTTTAATTCACAGATCATTTTAATTGTGTACATTGAGAACTCTGACATTTTATCAACTGTGCTCTCAATAGATTCTATAATTGTAGTATATTGGTTTGTTTGGGGCATGTTCTTTCCTTGTTTTTTCATGTTGATTATGTGTCTTCCTTTCTTGCAGTGTGGATGTGAGTTATTGTAGTTTCTACCCTATAATCTTGTAGTGATGCTGCAGATGCAGGCGTCTCCAGATGGACACTACTGCATCTAAAAGTGGTGACAACGGTAGCCGAGGTAAATCAAGATAGCAGGGGGGGTAGCCCAAGATGAATGCATCCACTTTCAGAGATGGGGCTAAAAGGGTGGGACTTACAATGGCTTTGGGCTGCCTGTTCAGAGATGCAGAGCTGTTGTGTGCTGTACTGTGGCAGGCAGCTCCCTCCAGGCTCTGTCTGTTGTCCCAAGGTGGAGGCTACCACATGGGAAGGGCTATGGCAATGGCTACAGGGTTCAAAGATGGATGCAGGCTAAGGAGCAACAGCATGGACCTTCACTCTATGCAGGGGTGGTCTTGGACATGGGCTCTCACACAGGTTGTCAGGGGTGGTCCTGGGCTGACCTAGGCCTGGGCTCTCGTGTGGTCCCTGGAGGTGGTACTGGGCCTCAGTCTGGTCTGCAGTGTGGGTTGGTGGATTGTTGGGCCAATCCTAGGCCTGACCTGGGCCTGGGCTTCTGTGCATTTCCCAAGGGTGGAATTTCAAATTTCAAATTCAATAGAAATATTGAGGTCTAAAGTATTAAGATAGGTAAATTAACATCTTTTTAATTACCCTATTACAAAATGCTATATAACAAATATGTATAAACTTATATAAAATTATTTCTCTTTCCTGTGTCTGTGGTTGGCTGAGAGTCAGGTGATATGGACTGGTTAGGTTTGGCTCCACGTTGTGAGTTCAGGGACCTGGTCTGCTCTACATGTCTCTTATTTTTCCTGGATCAGCACTTACCAAAATACATGTTCTCATAGTGAAAGGTGGGAGCACTAGAGAACAAGCTCAGTTCCACAGGCACATTTAAGGCTTCTGCTTACATTACATCTGCTACCATTCCTTTGGTCAAAGCAAGTCACATGGCCAAGTCCAATACCAATGTTTGGTGAAATATTTTCTACTCAGTCTCAATAGTCTTTAGACAAATGAAAATTAAGGCAAAATAATATTCTATTTCACACTCATGAGATTGGCAGACATTTAAAAGACACCCATGGCCAAGAGCATGGGTTTCAAGAAGGGCAAAGATTGGAAATAATGCATTTTATTACATCATTCAGCAAAATAAAAAGTTAATCCATTTGGAAAATCTCAGATTCTCCAAAGGTTCACATTTGTAACTAATTGAGGTTAAAGTTGAAAGTTCTATTGGATATAGATTTATGACTGAAGAACCTTTACATTTTCTGCCATTCTCAGATTATGTATTTTAACATAGCAAAGAGCCTTGGAGAAAGATTATCTAACCCAGTAATTCTCAGCTAAGGGAGAATAGGTGGATCGTATGGTTTTCTGTGATAGGATGGGAGAGTAAGAGAATGACAGGCAGAGGCATATGTAGTCTGAAAAATAACCTCTCATTATTCTGTAATTTTCTCCACCCCTATCTCCTGATGGTCTGTAGAATAACTTTTATAATTTATTCTCCTTTATTTCCTGATAAGGAAACAGGTCCAGAATGGCTAAAAGACCTAATGTTACACAGCTATTTAATAGCAGATTGGTTTAAAACTCAGGCTTCTTGGCTTAATATAAAGTGACTCAGTGTCTTCCATACTCAGACAGATCATTGTTAATTAAGTGCTGACATGGATTATGTGATTATAAGACATTGAACTTCTCTACTTGAGAATTATTTTTGCCTTTCTTTTTCATTTGTCTAATCATGTTTGCAATGGTGGAAATCATGAACAAATTTGCTAGTCATAAAGTCTAAATTTCCACAGATTCTGGAAGCAAAAGTCATTATGAGTCATGAGCTTGTGTGGATGTAAAGCAAAGTTCTCTTTTGTTGAAGTTTAGTATTCTCAGTAATCAAATTTTTAACAAGACTGATTATATCAGTCTAAGGTTGCACATGTCATTATTGGAGTCCTAGACTTTCCTGATGTTTCCCAGTGGTATTGCTGTCTTGTTAGTGCTGTCCAAGCCCACATCGTCTGTTCTCACTCACATGTTGGCCTCACTGCTGATGAGAGTAATCTTAGAATGGCTGGGAGATTTGCGTTAATGCACTCTGACAGTTGTGTGGTTGAAATCGCCTCAGTCTATGAAATCTGGTCTGCAAGACAAAAATGCTAAACTTATCTCAAGGGAGGAAGGACCTGATTGTTTTTATTAGTATGGTCCTATTATCATTTCAGAGGAAGCTGAGTATGCACATTAGGGGGCAGTGTTTAAAAAGCTATTTTCAGGCAGTGGAGTCAGTGCTAGTGCAGAGGTGAAGTTGCACAGCAAATTTTTCATCAGGCCCTGCAGCTAGTGGGCCACAAGGTAGGCTGTGAGATGATAGAAGAACCAGGTTGTACTCTGAATGGAGCTAGGGCTCCAGGGCTAGGCAGTAACTGACAGGAGGGAAAGTGCTCTGCAGAGCAGGGGAGGTGGGGTGGGCACTGTGTTGCTTCCATGGCTGAAATGCCTTCCTAAGACTCTTTTTGAAACGAAAGACCTCATTATCATTAATCCACTTGTGTATACAAATAAAAATGGAGTTTCTCCCGTTTTGAAGGGCAGCTCACCAAAAATTTGGTTTGCTTCTCTGAGAACTCAGAAACTCAATGGAAAACCAACAGAGAACAGGATGGAAGAATTAGATGTATGTTCATCTAAATTTAGTTTAAAAGCAGAAAGTGAAGTTAAAAAGCAGATATGTTAGATGCTATCTGTTATGTTGTTGGATCAGCAAGTATTGCTTGGTGTTGGGAACATTATAAAACATGAAGCTGTCTTTGACAGTGGTTTCCATCCAGCTGTTAAATGTGTCAGTTAACAGATCAACAGACCCATCACCTTGTGAAGATGTAAGTGATTTCAGCATTTTCTTTTATAGGTACTATAAAGCAGAATCAGGGGTCTCTAAATAATACAGTCTGGAAACATTTTAATTGCCAGTGCCCTTGCAAAAATAACTGTGTCACTTAGAGGAGAAGAACAGAATGACATTTTTCTGTCCTCATTGTCAAAAAGAAACTCCTCAACATGTTGATGCATGCAAACTGCAGCTAGAAATATTATAATCATCTGGACATCTAACTGGAGCATCATCTTATGGACTCAGTGGTTTGGAAATCTGAAGAGCAGGGGACCTGTGTGTTCTGTATGTTAATAAGCCATCTGCTAAGGCATATGATACTTGCTTAACTTCAAGGCCTATTGATTCAGGGCTCAAAAATGAAGAGAATCCTATTGCCTTCAACAACTTGTGAAATACCCTTGAGATAGCTTTGGGAACATAAATACAAAGATAAAGATCAACTGGAAAACTCTATTTGGAATAACAACTCTTGTCTTACCTAATTTTAGCAATGAAGCCAGTAGTTGGGAAATTAAAAAAAAAAAAAAGCCAAAACCAGATACTAAATGGGGAATTTCAAAACTCGCTTCCTATAAAATGTTTATTTAAGTGATACACAGCACCCCTCCAAGGAGAGAACAAACTATTAAGCTTAACTATCCAATAAATTAAATGTGTTACCTACAGTGGGCTCTTAATCTGAATTATTTAGTCCAGCACATAAAAAAGAGGAAATAACCCACTACTTAGAACAGAGCTCAAAAGTTGCAAACCTGGATTTTCTAACGGTAAACTCCAAACTAATAAGGACAGATGATTCTTGTACCTTAAATGCTGGCAGTCCTCAGTGTACTAAATACAACCGCCTCTGTGTTCTCCAAGAAGTGAAAAAGGATGGCGAAAACAAGGCAAGCCAGTTTCCTACTTTTTCTCTACCTGGAGAAGCACAATATAGATTTTTTTGAATGGGCAAATTTGTCTTTCCATTCTGCAACTGCAGCACATACTGCATCATGATAAGTGTTGAAAATTGGACATAATAATGGAAAAAAAATGTCTGTGTGCTTTTTTGAGAAGGAACAGCAGTGCAATTTTTTCACCAGTGGGCAGAAAATAAGTCAGGAATAAAAATTATTCCAGGACGTTAATATTTTCTCTTTTTATAGAATATCTGACATTTAATTTCCTCCACATTTTTATAATGTTCATTTCCCTTATTTTACAGAAACTTGTAGAATATCTATGGCACAGGTAAATGAAGTTACTGCAGTATTTAAGAATTGTTCTTATCTTTTTAATGTGGGTTGTCTTTCCATCTTATGGTGATTTTCCCCTTACCTTAAGGAATGACTGCGCTTTATTGGATGGATAGCATATTTCATTTATGTATATTCAATGCATATATCAATGACAATAATATTTTTAGAGTGAAAAAAGGCTACCATTCACTAGAAATTACTTTTGGAGAAAACAGCAATGTTTTATGTGAACTAATGGGTAGAGAGAATCTTTGAAGGTACATATTTATATGTTTTTCTTTTTAAAAAATTTGTTCTTTTTAGGGGCTGAGGTTGTGGCTCAGTGGCAGAGTGCTTGCCTTGCATGTGTGAGGCGCTGGGTTCAATCTTCAGTACCACATAAAAATAAGTAAACAAAATAAAGACACTGTGTCCGTGTATAACTAAAAAATATTTTTAAAAAAATTTCTTCTTTTTAGATCTACATGACAGTAGTGTATTTTGACATATTATACACACATAGAGTAGAACTTATACTAGTTAGGATCCCATTCTTGTAGTTGCACATGATGTGGAGTTTCATTGGTGGTGTATTCATATACGTATATTGGAAAGTTATATTAGATTCATTCCACTGTCTTTCCTATTCCTAGCCGCCCTCCCTTCTTTTCATTCCCCTTTGTCTAATCCACTGAACTTCTGTTCTCCCCCTCCTTGTTGTATGTTAGCATCCACATATCAGAAATAACATTTTACCTTTGGTTTTTTGCAATTGGCTTATTTCACTTACACATGGTGGTCCTCAGATCCTTCCATTTACCAGCAAGTCATAAAGTCATTCTTTTCCATGGCTAAGTAATACTCCAGTGTGTATATACACCACTGTTTCTTTGTCCATTCGTCTGTTGAAGGGCACTTATGCTGGTTCCATTGCTTAGCTATTGTGAATTGTGCTACTGTAAACATTGATGTGGCTGTGTTGCTATAATATATGGATTTTAACTCTTTGGGGTATATACTGAGGAGCAGGATAATTGGGTCAATGATGGTTCCATTCCAAGATTTCTGAGGAATCTCCTTACTGCTTTCCAGAGTGGTTGCCCCAATTTGCAGTCCCACCAGCAATGTATGAGTGTACTCTTTCCTCCACATCCTCGCCAGCATTTATTGTTGCTTTGTTGGGGGCAGGCTTTCTGGGCCCAGGAGCTGCCCCGCCCTTTCAAGATGGCGACCTGGCTATATGCCAGAAACTTGCGGTAAACAGGTAGACAACTTAAGGAAGTGCACAGCATTGGCTGGCGGTAATGTCACTGTGCATGCTTGGCTCGTGGGCAATGCCTGCTCTGATACACGCCTGTATTCTGCTCATGCATTCCCCTCATGCTTGATAATGCTATTCCTTCTGATTGGTTGTAACTCTGCTCTGTAATACTTCCTGCGGTATGAAAAGTAGAGAGAAGGAGGCTGGGGAGAGAACAAGGGGAGAACGAGAGAGAACAAAAGAGAGCTAAGGAAAGCAAGAAGAGTGCTCAACAAAAATAAAGATTGCTTTCTGAGAATAATGGCATGATTATTGTCTCCTGCCGGCGGGCGACAATAAGTGGTGCCGGAAACCCGGGAAATATTGATATCAAAAAGAAACATTAATAAGGAAAAAGGCTGCACAGGTGAAAGTTTGCGGAATTGCAACGAATCCCTAAAGTTCACGGTAAGTAACTCAAACTTCTTTAAGTTCACGGTAAAGTGACTCAAACTTCTTTAAGCTCACGGTAAAGTGACTCAAACTTCTTTAAACTGTTAAGTTCATGGTAAAGTGACTCAAACTTCTTTAAACTGTTAAGAAATAGAAAAATGGGGTCTGAAGTTTCCAGGATTCGTATGGAACAAGCGCTCCAGGATCTCCTTAAAGC
>PVHX01010507.1:0-27839 GCA_004024805.1 Geosciurus inauris
GATAACAGGTTTAGTTATAGAAATAAACCCTCAATAAAATTTGTTATCCTTATAAGTGTAAAATTACCATACAACTTTAGTTTGGAGAACATCAGCTTGATTTAACATTCTTTAAACCTTCTACTTTAAGTACTTGCATGCCTGGAAGGTATGAACACATTTAATATAAAAATAGGACTAATAGAACCATAATTGCATCGATGTAGTTATATTAATCAACTTTAGGTCTCAAAGAAAAATCTAGACTTTAACATAATTATTTAATCATATTTAACAGTAACATTTTTCCCTTGAAGAAATTTTTGACAATGAGATATATATTACACATTTTATAGACATTAACAAGTTATTGGACTACGTGGAAAGACTTGTGAGTTGAGTAATTTAAAGACGTCTTTATGTTTACCCAATTCAAATTGAACCTTTTAAATCATGTGATTTAAAGGTATTTGGATCCATTTTTAGTTTTAGTTTATGAGCACTCGGTTTACATAAACACAAAAAATAAAACATGAAGAAGGCCTTTTGAATTAAAGGTAGGTATACCTAGTCTCAGTAGAGTGTTAAAAAAAAACTTTTATAGTTGGATAAAATACATCTGATCAGAGGTTTTAACTTTAGCGCGCAGAATTAAAGTTATAAGTTTTAAAAATGTAAGAGTGAAAAGTCCTAGAGAAAGACAAAAAATTATGGCCATTGTTTCAGTAAAGCAACAAGAGAGAACGGAGGAAGAAGAAATGGGCGGGGCAGTTTAGGTAAATGTAAATTAAACTCCTTTTACCCTTTTTTTTCCCTTGAGCTGAGGTCTGAAATAAACGAGGCCTAGGCAGCTGTGAAAAGCTGCAAACCTAGTGGTTTATGGGTGAGGGGCTGCCGCAGCAGGCCAGGCTGTGAAGAGCTTTGGCTATTTCGTCTGAGTGAAAAGTCAGAAGAAGCCAAGGATTGGATGGGGGTACCTGGGGTGTTCCATATTTTTTAAAAAAGGGGGTAAAGTTTGTCAAGATGTTTTAGAAGACAGCTTGTAAGGGGAAGGGAAAGCTGGAGGTGGAGGGGAGGTGTAAATAAGCCAGAAGAGGGCAGATGGCCGAGAAGCTTGTGATTGGAGTATGTTGTATCCAGGGAAGAAAGCGATGTGAGGCAAATTTCAGAGTCGGCAGAAACTTGGGTGAATTTGGTTTGTAAGTTAGGAGGACATGGTGAGACTTAGAGAGAGTGCAGAGGGAGGGGTTGGCTTGGAGAAGGGAGAAGGCCTGAATAAAGGGATCTCCGCCCATTTTTTTGATCGCACACAATTATTATGTAGGTCTCTAAGGAGACTAGGATCTAGGGAGCCTGTAGGTGGCCAAGGGTTAGAGCTATCTAATCGATGGGTGGGCCAATCCTGAGTGCAAAGTTTTATAAGTTTTTTGGGTTTAATATCAGAAAGAAGATTAAGAGTGGAAAGATTTTCAAGAAGGCAATGTAATGGAGAGTCTGCTAGGAGGGAAGAGCTCGATCCCATTCTGTCACCTAGAAATGTCTATTAGTACAGCCTCAAAAGCATCCCTTTGAAGCTATCAATAGACAGGAATAAGACCAACAGGTGGAGAAGGGTCATCACCTGAGTCCCCCTGGGTCTAACCTCTCCCGGAAAGGCAGAGCCTTGGATCAACCTAGCACTAGGAATTTTGGAGACCCCTCCCGGAGGAGTTGGAAAATTTGATCCTTGGTGGAGGGAGGTAAACAGGGAAGGATCGAGCTAGTCCCAGCTGGCAGAATTTGAGCTTAAAGGAAAGGAGGGAGAGAGAGGGAGTAAAGGACCTGAGGGATGAAGAATTTAGGAAAGTGGGGTGGAGATTCTGGAAGTCCACCGTAACCATGAAGATCGTGGTGGGGTGTGGTTTTCCCTTTGAGGCAGTCAGAGGGACCACCAGACGATCCACGGCTGGTCACCTCTGATTTTCTCTGCCTGCAAAGTTGCAATCTCCTTGAAAGGGAAACTCACCGAATGAAGTTCCTGGTGGGCGTGGAAAGTAGCAATCGAAAGAATGAGCAAGGCTGTGAGGTGTGGTCGGAGGTTCGGGATGAGGGGTCTCAATAGAGAATTATTCCCTCATCCGAGTCACATGGCACCAAATGTTAGGGTATCAGCCAGCCAGACACAGACACCTCTAAGCAGCCAGGAAAATCCTTTATTCAGGGGAGTGGGCACCCGGGCAAAGGAAAGAGGAAAAAAGAGAGAGAGGGGACGCACGGGAGGGATTTTATAGAGTCTACTACAAAACCGCATGGCGAGCTAGGGATTGGTCACTTTAAAATTGGGGGCAGATAAGCAGTGGAGGTCTTCTTTCTGATGTGCTAACCTGAGAGATTAGGCTTTGTTTCCCAGGTGGAAGATTCCGGAGCAGAACCCCCTGGGGCAGGAACTAAAAGCCTTGGGCTTTTAGAGAGGGGATGTGAAAATTACAAAAGGGCTGTTTTTTACCTTACAGGGACAATCTCTGAGACAGATTACCTTAGCAACATGTTGGAGCAGGAGCAGGTTACCTTGATAAGAGTGGAGTACTCTGGGCTGGGGTTGTAGCTCAGTGGTAGAGCGCTTGCCTTGCATGCGTGAGGCCCTGGGTTCGATCCTCAGCACCACATACAAAGCAATAAAATAAAGACATTGTGTCCATCTACAACTAAAAAAATATTTAAAAAAAAAAAAGAGTGGAGTACTCTGAAGGCATTAACATTTCAATCCCTCTCCAACTTCCTGGACTCAATCAAATTGGCCTCCTTGATCCAACCTGACTTGATTTACCTATCTATACTGATTGCTTATCTAATTCTGGCTTCATAACCATAATCCACTTTTTTCTTATGGAGAAAATTTCCCCCTGATGTATTATCCACAATCATATGCCATGAGGCTACCCACATCTCATGGGCTTAGTAGTCAAATTTGGGGACCTTTCCCCTCAATGCTAAGGTGAGGAATCCCAGGATTTATGCAGTAAACAGGGAAATCTGGAGACTTCATTACCTAGATTCCTAAGATGAGAACCCAGAAATCCCTCTGGGGAGCCATCAATCCATAAACCATTAGCCTCAAATCTAAAGGGAGGAAGCCTCCAGGATACCCCACAGTAAGCATTTAAACTGGGGGACTTCATTACCCACAATCCTAAAGGAAAGGAAACTACAAGGATTCCCCCATAGTGAGTGGGCAAATCATGATCCTGCATTACCCTCAATTCTGAGGGGAGGAAGCCCCCAGTATTTCCTGCAGTGAGCAAGCATAACCCAGGACTACATTATCTTCAATTCTAAAGCAAGAAAGCTCCCAAGATCCCCCACAGTCAGTAGTTAAAACCCCACATATATTACCTACAATCCTACTGGTAGTGGAACTTCCCAGTTTCCCTCTTGGTGTGTAACGTTCCTGGAACTACATTACCCACAATCCTATGGGAAGGAAGCATCCAGTGTATCCTGTGGTGAATAGGCCAAATATGGGACTACACTACCCACATTCCTAAGGGTAGGAAGCTCCCAGGATCCCTAACAATGAGCTGTTAAACCCAAGACTACATTAGCCATAACCCTAAGATGGCAGAGGAAGCTCCCAGGCTATCCATGGGGAGTGGACAAATCAGATCTTCATTACCCACAATCCTTGGAAATAGGAAGCTCCCAGGATATCCTGCAGTGAGCAGGCAAAACCCAGGGCAACATTAATCACAATCCTTCATAGCAGAAGCTCACAGATGCCCCCATGGACAGCCAGTAAACCACTAATCCTGGCACTAACCCTAACATTACTAAAAATTCTCATGGTACTAGGGCAAGCATGTGGCCTGAAGCTTCAGATTCCCAGACCATGTTTGTTGGCAAAGCATGAAACTATATTACCCACATTCCTGAGTGGAGAAAGTTCCCAGAATCCCTGAATCCTCAGCAGACAATGACAAAACTCTAGCCCTAATGGTTACCATTACCCTAGCCCTGGCCCTGCCTCCTATCATGAGAGTTGTGTTATGTAGTTCAGTGTTTTAGGAACTTCCACACCTTTAGGATTGTAATTTAGTTCCATGATTTACCTGCTCACTGCCGGGGGGGCGGGTCCTGATAGGTATCACCCCTGAGGATTGTGGGAAATATAGTCCAGCATTTTTCCCCACACACCCACCTCTGCCAGGAGTCCTACTAAGCTACAGGCTTAGTACCTTAAAGAGTATAAGTATTACAGTCCAGTGCTCTACCCACACAGCACTCACCACAGAAGATTCAGAGGTGCAGGCTTCACATTTGCCCAGGCATCTCCGGGGATTCTGGACAGGGTTATGCAGTGTTCTGCCTGCACAGCCCTCACCATGGAGAACCATGAGACCTGCAGGTTATACCTTTGCATGCGCAAGCTCAGGAACTCTGGCTGTGAAATCCAATACTCTGCCCTTGCAGCCTTCATCACAAAGGCTTCTGGCAGCTGCAGGCCCACAATGACTTTGGTTAGAGTAAGCTATCATTATGCCCATGCAGCACTCACCCCAGAGGCTCCTGGGTGTTGCATGCCACATGAGTATTCTTGGCAGTGTGGGCTGGCATTCTATGGCTCAGCTCTCATTGTAGGGACCCCTAGAAGGTTCAGGATGTGTGCTTGCCCTGGCATCCCAATGATTCTGGGTAATGTATTCAGTGGCTGCCAGCTGAACCCTTTCCCCAAAGGACTTTGGGAGCTGTGACAGCATAATTTCTCAGACACCCCCAGGAATTATTGGCAGTATAGTCTTCAATTCTCCCATGAAGCCCTCACAGCAAAAGCTCCTCGGGGTGTGGGACCATGAGGACTCTGGACATGTAATCCACTGCTCTGCCCACACAGCTGTGGAGCTGCAAGCCACATGCTCATCCTGGTACCCCAAGTATTCTGGATAGTGCAGCCTGGCAACTATGCACACAGCCATCACCATAGTAGCCCCTGGGACTTGCAAGACAGCCCACCCCACTGTGTGCAGACTCGCCCAGCTAGCTCCTCATTATCTGTTTTTTTCCTATTAAAAATATTTTTTTTGGTAGTGAAGGATAAAGCACCCAAGGATGCTTTACCATGGAGCCACATCCCCAGCCCTTTTTATTTTTCATTTTGAGACAGAGTCTCGCTAAGTTGCTTAGGGCCTTGCTAAGTTGCTGAGACTGGCTTTGAACTTACAACACTCCTGCCCCAGCCTCCTGACTCACTGGGATTACAGGTGTATACCACCATGCCTGGTTGTTTTCTATAAAAAAAAAAAAATTGGGGCTGGAATTGTGGCGCAGTGGTAGCGTGCTCACCTAGCACGCATGAGGCACTGGGTTTGATCCTCAGCACCACATAAAAATAAAATAAAGATATTCTGTCCACCTACAACTAAAAAAAACAAATAAATATTTTTAAAAATAAAAATAAATAAAAAACTTTAGTTACATAATGAAAAAAACTTTAATATAGCCACAATATTATCATCACATTGATACATCAACTTTTCAATAATTTTCAAGTACTGTATCACTGTGAAAAAAATGAAACATAAAAACACAAATAAATGCAA
The DNA here is from genome assembly GCA_004024805.1 of Geosciurus inauris. Classification (NCBI taxonomy): domain Eukaryota; kingdom Metazoa; phylum Chordata; class Mammalia; order Rodentia; family Sciuridae; genus Geosciurus; species Geosciurus inauris. The sequence continues at coordinate 5,553 of PVHX01010507.1, forward strand.
GCAATGAGATGTATTAGCTCTTCCCATCAGGGCCCAATGAGGCTCCAAGTGCTGGGGCCCTTATGACTTCCCTGCACCATCCTGAAGTTGTGTCAGTGTTTCTCCTTTCTGTGTCCTGATACTTCTCTGCAGAAACACACCCATCCATGCAAGGTACTTTGAAATGCTATGATGATGAGTAGCAAAAGACTTGATAAGGGATATATTTGCAAAATAAGTCCTGCTAAAATATTCTCTGAGAAAGGAAATCATATGGCAGAGCTTATTCGTCAGCACATGAAGCAGTGGAAAAAAAACTTTTTCTTTGCTTTTTTCTCCCATGGACCCCAGTTATCCTGAAGCCACAGTGGCATCTCCATGAGAAGGTGCCAAGAAGGAGGAAGCACTAGTCCATACTATGGGCATGGCCCCAAGTGTGCACAGGCTATACTGTCTTCCAAGGTGGATCCCCAGGAGAAGGAAGCTCTGGTCCTTGCTGTAAACATGGCCCCAGGTGTCCCCTGCTGCACCATTTCCTTGGGCAGATCCCCAGGAGAAGATAGCCCTCACCTTGAATGCAGCCCCCAGACATCCCCAGGCTGCAGCATCCACCAGGGTAGGTCCTAAGTGTTAAGGTTAGTGCTACCTCAGCATAGACATGGTCCCCAGGCATCCTAAGGACATCTTCATCTCCCCAGGTAGGTAATGAGGATAAGGAAGCTCTGGTCCTCATTGCAGACACAATCCCAAGTGTTCCCAGGGCATGGTATCTTCCCATTATGGGGCTGCATTCAAAAACTCATCATGCAACAAGTGGCCATGTTTCTTCTAGAATTTTTATGGCTTCACATTTTAAATGTAAGTCTATGGAGCATTCTGAATGGATCTCTGCATGATTTATGAAGTTTGCCTATGTCCACTTTCCCAATGGTTTCCAGTTGTTCCATCACCATCTGTGGAGGTATTCCTTTCTCAAGCAAAGGCCTTTATCCCTTTGACAAAATCAACTGGCCCACAAGTAATGGGTGTGTTTTGTGCTCTCCATGCAGCTCCATTTGTCTGTGTGTTCCTCCACCAGCATTGCATTTTCTTCACTGCTTTAGCTTCCTGACAGGTGCTGGGATCCAAATGTGTGAGTTCTTCAAGTTTGTCCTTTTGCAGTCAGTGCTACTGTTCTAGGTTCAGAAACAGTTTGCTGGGAATTTGACTCTGATTGCACTGAATCTGCAGATCAAGTTTGAGAGAATCTGCACTCATGTTTCATTTTATGTCTCTCTATTGTGTCTCAAGATTTTCTGAAAGCACAATAGTACTTTAAGACTCATTTAAGAATTTCAGTTTAGGGTGGTGCTATTGTAAGTGGTAATGTTTTTAAAATTTTCTTATTCTAGCTTTCAAATCCATTGTTCCTGTACAAGATTGCTCATATACAAGAGATCAATGGACTTTTGTCCCACCAATCCTGTACTTTGCTTCTTGCCACCTCCATCCATTCCGATCAAAGCATGGGATGGCGGGCTCTATTTCTGTTTGAGGTCAAAAATCACCGCCCAGAATAATCACAACAATGAATTTCAGAGCTTCACTGGAACTGCCACAAGGAGGCGCAGAAGCACCGCTGAGCAGGGAGTACTGAGCATCCTGCGCTGCCCAGGCGGCCAGCAGGGGGCGCTCGGAGGCACTTTCTCCCACCCTGTGAAACTCCAATTTTGAGTTTAAGTGCTGAGGTGGAATGACTCCATGCCTTGTTTGTAAAAGTAAACCACCACCACCTTCCAGGCATAACCATAAGGCACAAAGTGATAAATAAGTTAATCATGCTAACAAGAATGATCACCTGTGAACTTATTGAATTAATTGGAAGCACATGGATGCACAGGCGTATCAAATTCATATTGGAAATCTAGGCTCATGAGCTCATCAAACATGCTAGGCATGGAGTAAAGCAACCCCTCACTTGAGACTAGACATTGTGGTACCCTGACCCCATCACCTGCTCAATTCTCATCACGAGTCTTGCCCAGAAAAATCACCACAGCAATGAACCTCTGAATCTCCATCCTAAGTCTTCAGCAGAGTACAGTTTCTCCTGTCCATGATGACAACACATAGCCCACTCCAAGCTGATATCTCAAGCTGACACTCTGAAACTGCTGTCCATTCTGAACCTGGCTCTGTGCCCTGGACAAGTTCTATCCAACCACCTACAGTGACTCTGTATTCACATCTGCTCTTTGCCTCTGCTGAATTATACATACATAATTGTGTGAAGAGCGATATGTGACTTGAGTGTTATAGGTATTAGAAATTAAGTTGAGGGGCTGGGATTGTAGCTCAGTGGTAGAGCGCTTGCCTCGCATGCGTGAGGCCCTGGGTTCCATCTTCAGCACCACATACAAAGCAATAAAATAAAGATATTGTGTCCATCTACAACTAAAAAAATATTAAAAAAAAAAAATTAAGTTGAAATAAAGGAACTTGTATTTGCCTGGCTTATGACTGGTTTCCTACAAGTATTTGATGCACCATCTCCCCGCTCCTCCAGCCTTCTCAGAGCCTCCTTTGCAATATCACAGCTGGCTCTCTCCCTCTAGGGCTCGGTAGCACACAACCCCTAGGAAGTGAGTGGCACAAGAGCTGATCTCATGGGCACCTGGAACCTACCAGGTGAATCAGTGACAGGCCTCTTCTAATTCCAGCTCACTCACAGCAGTCTAGGCTTTTAGGCCATCTAGGCTCTTGCTTAGTGACAAATGTCAAAATGACGCAGTATAGAATTAAACTGCTCTATGCTTATGCTGGCTGTATAAGAATTAATGACGCAGTATAGAATTAATGCTCTATGCTTAAGATGGCTGGTCAAAAGCCCTAGCCAACTGCATGCATTGTTCAAAATAAGAAAAAAAAAATCAACTGATGCAAGCAGATCTGACCACAACGAAAGTAACCAGGACTCTCATTTGAATTCACTTCCATGTTAAAAGAAGCACCCAGGGAGAAGACTTAACGATTTGAGCCACATTTTTTAAAAATATTTTTTAGATTGATAGACCTTTATTTTATATTCATTTATATGTGCTGAGAATTGAACCCAGTGCCTCACACATGCTAGGCAAGTACTCCACCACTGAGCCAAAATCCCAGCCTGAGTCGCATTTATGATCACGTGCAAAATGGTGCAGGTGGACTAAGAGATTGCAACATAATCATGAATATTGCTATGCAACTTATAAATATACAAATTTCTGATGACCATGCTATAAGTGTTTATCCTTTGACTTCCTTGCCTTTCTGCAAATGGGACAAAGCCACCTCTCCTGGCTTTCTGCTTATGGGTAACCAGCTTGCTATGTTAATCAATACAAATCAGTATTGGCCAATAAAAAGATTCTTTCTAACCCTCTCTTTATTAGCCCGGTTGGATTTCACTCCTTTAGCACGAACTAATTGACCTGCTGAGTCAGTGACAGAAAGTCGAGAAACTTGCTCAATTTACCCCTCAAAGAATTACAACCCGTAGCAACCTCCTGGTCACATGCCTCCAAGAGCTGAAGGCCCTTCCTCCACTCCCCGCGGCCTATGGCTGCGCTCACCTAGCCCTGTCCAACCGCCACCCCGCGACCCACAGCCGCTTAGCCGCGGTGCGCAGGAGCGGGACGCCACGCCGTGGCCGCCCGCCCGCCAGGCACTACGCCAGCCACCCCGCGCCCGGCGGGGTCCTTCGGGCGCTCTGCCGGGCAGCCCTCTTCGGGGTCCTGGCGCGGTTGCGTAGCAGCTGCAGGGACGCTGCCTAGCCGGAAGCAAAGTGTGGCGGTCGGTGAGTTGGGCTGGCCCGTGGGCCCCGAGGGGCTACGGGTCCGGAGGGCCGTGGCGTCCCCAGTGTCTCCAGCCGTCTCCCTGGGCCGCACGTGAGGACGAGCCCTCCCGGGGGTGCCTTGGTCTGCGGGACCCGCCCCTCGGAGGCCGTTCGTGGGCCCTGGGAGGGAAGGCCTGGGAAGGGTTCCGCGGCCGAGCGGTGGGTGCCCAGAAGTGTCTGTCCAAAGAAAGAGAGCTTGTCCCCGGCTTCGCGAGGACCCCGCCAGCCATTGAAGGTCTTCGAGCGCACAGCGACAGGTTAAGTGTGGCTTTCGAATAGGTCGCTGCGCTCACAGAGTGGAGGTGGAAGGGGCAGAGCCCTCACCATGCTCACCAACCATTTGCCACTTCCAGGCACTGCGCTATCGGCTGAGAATACCGCGGTGAGCAAGGCTCAGTTCCTGCTTGTGCAAAAGCAATACCTGTGCTGGCACAATTAACCCGTGTGCGCACCTCTGACCCCCTCAGCAGACGCCACAGGTGTGTCTCATACCCTCTGAACCCAGTACGAGATCTATCCCGGGTGAATGCTAAGTAAGTGCGAATTAGTGCTGTTAGGTCATCATTAGAGTATCATTTCTGTGGGCCCAGCTAGCTCAGGATCTTAGGAATGTTTGCAGTGCCGTATTTGGGTGTGAGGGGAGTAGAACAGACTAGAGATGAGGTTATTATACATGGGTGTTGGCACTGGATGGTGATGGTGGTGTCTTGTATGGATGAGAATGTGAAGAGCAGCAGTTGTGATGGGCAGGACTGTAGTACTTGTGTTAACATGTAACTTCCCTGCAGCCTTCATCTATTTACAGGTCTGGTGGTCAATTCCATGTCTGAATCTGGCACTTAGGGAAGCATTCTCCATGTAGTTACCGTTTAGCATTGTCAGCATTTAGGAGACGCTTAAAATTACTAGAGGTTTAAAAAATATCTCCTGTAGAACAGGGTTTGAGGGTTTGAGGCATATCCATGTTGAGAAGAGAGAGAGGCAAGATTGATGGAAGATTAAGGGGAGGTGAGAGGTGTGAGGGAAGATAGTTAGGAATGTGGGTTAGGCATCTTTGGCCATGTAGTATGTTTTTGGTGATGAGAACTCAGATTTTTTTTTGCCAGATAATGTCTCATACTTATCATGTAACATGGATACTGTTCTTTGTCACTGTTTGACAAGTAAGAAAACCCATATATTGAACTTACACAATTTCAGCATGGCAGGTGGGAAGTATGGCCTGAACATAATCGCAGTAGGGAGGTGACATGGACTCTTGTGGGGCAAGGTTACAACCCTTAGGCCAAGCATGTGACAGTTAAATCAGTGGCAAAGGGAGAAAGATGTGTGTCCTTGGGCTCCTTTCTCCCATCCAGGAGGAAGAAATAGATTTGGTTTAGGGGACTTTTTATCTTTAATAACAGCCTCTTTTTGACCTTCCCAGACAGTGACAAGACCACCTAGCTGGGCCTCTACAACCAAGGGCCAATGGCTGGGGATAGAGCCAAACCCTGTGAGCTGGACCAAGAGAAATACGATGCTGATGACAATGTGAAGATCATCTGCCTGGGCGACAGTGCAGTGGGCAAGTCCAAGTATGTTGGAAGATTAGGGAAGAAAGACCAGGCCCAGGATGGGTCTGGGTTGTTAGAAAAATCCACCAGAGGCAGAGAATCATGGCTTCTAGGGGCTAGTGAGGGAGCAGTCTTGGCTGAAACCCAGGTGTGCATAGGGGAACAAGGAAATCACATCAGCAGATGCCTATGTTGAGGGAGTGGGGGGTGAGGCAAAAGGACAGAGGTATTTGGGTGTTTTCCACAAGTCCCAACAGAAGGTATAGAGCAGGTCACCGTAGAGACTACTGACGTGCTCCAGGGTAAGGAGGTAAGAGCTGGGGAACTTCTGTATGTGGTGTGTAGGCTGAGAGATTGTGGGCCTGAGACAGTGGAACTAGAGAGAAGAAAGTGACAGATTGGTTAAAGGTAATAAAGATACTTTCTTGGAACAACTCACTGAGACCGAGAAGTATGGATAGCAATTACAATTGACTTACTCTGTTGACTTCAGTACCTACCTGATCCACTGTGGAACTCTCTGCCTAGAGAGGTAAGGAGAAGCTCTGCAGTGTTGGCCACTTGTCTCCATGAGACATCCCACTTCTCACATGTTTGGCACTGGTGAGGGCACATGCCCATTGTCCCTTCTCAGGATGAGGTAGAGTTGTCCCTGCTTAGAAGTCTGTGCTAGTCTTACCTCCCAGGAGCTCCCAGCCCACCTCATTTTCTACCTTGGAATTAAGTAGCTGTGAACAGTTCAGTAGGGGCTTTGCTGTTTTTAGGACATCTTTATGAATTCATGAAGATGAATTCTTCCCTACTCCATACTCACACACTGCAGCTCTAGTTTAGTATTTTTAGAGTTACTTTGACCTTGACAATATCCCATACAACAAAAGTGAGGTGGGTTGAAGTGTAGGACAGTTATCCAATAAATAACAGTCCCTTTACCCCCACTGGAGTCTAGAACCGACAAGAGAGAACATGATTGGAAGGCAGATGGGTAGTAGATTGTCAGCTGATAGACCTTTGGGGGAATGTAACCTGGTTGAGACCTAATGGGGCCTGCCTGCTACCCAGCCCTCATGTTCAACTCCATCCTCACTTAAAACAGTACCAGTAAGAGTCTAAGTAGGGCTGGGGTTGTGGCTCAGTGGTGGAGTGCTTGCCTAGCATGTGTGAGGCACTGGGTTCAATCATCAGCACCACATAAAAATAAATTAATAAAGGTCCATCAACAACTAAAAACAAAATTAAAAACAAATGCATAAATAAAATAATGGTCCATTGACAATTAAAAAATATTTTTTTAAAAAAGAGTCTAAGTAGTTAACAGGACATCAAATATTACCATAGCACTGAGGTTTCCATGAGGTTTAGAAGACAAGATAGCCCCCTTTCCCTAGCAATATTCCAGGTAAAATGTCCCAGAGGTAGAGACTGGGATAGAAACAGTGAAGGAAGGTGGGTGGCCGGGTGAGAAAAATCTTGGTTCAGTTTCATTGGGACTTGAATTCTATGCAAGGTTTTAAGTATCTCTAAACCCAGGAGAAAACTCCCTTTAAGAAACTAATTGGGAGTCTGAAACAGGAGGATCACAAGTTCAAAGCCAGCCTCAGCAATGGGGAAGTGCTAAGCAACTCAGTGAGACCCTGTCTCTAAAAAAATACAAAACAGGTCTGGAGATGTGCCTCAGTAACAGAGCACTTGCCTTGCATGCATGAGGCACTGGGATCAATTCTCAGCACCACATATAAATAAAAAATAAATAAAGATTCATCAACAACTTAAAAAAATACTTAAAAAGAAAAGAAGCTAATTAATGCCCGTGTTCCTCATATCTGGGGGCATCTCTCTCTCCACAGCCTCACTTCCTGAGGGTGGTTTTGAAGCTATGCTGCCTTCTTGAAGTTTAGAAATTTATGGTAGTGGCAGCATGGCCTTCTTAAAGTGCTTTTCCCCTCATGCAGCATATTTACTATTCCAGATGTCATTTTCCCTCTCAGCACCCCAGGACTCCGTTGACTGTGGGCTCTAATGGCATAGCTCCCACCCCCCAGGCATCCTGGGACCTAGTGGCTGCCTCCTGGAAAGATATTCCCTTCATTCCTGAATGCGCCATCTTTCTACATCAGATACTGTTGAGAGGAGCTGTCCTGCCAACGCTTGAGCCAGCCAGCTCAAAGAGGTCCTGCGTGGATCCCTTTCACTATCCAAATGCTCAGCGCTAGTCACACTAGTCAGACCCTGCTCCATATGTAAGAACCCTCCTTTGTTCTCGCTTGTCACAGCACCTGGCTGAGTTCACTTAGCATAATGCTTTCAAGGTTCATCCATGACATAGAATGTATCAGAACTTACTCTTTTATGGCAGTAGCACCCCATTGTATCTATACACCAATGAGTTTATCTGTTCTTCCTGATAGGCACACGAGTTGTTTCCACCTTTGGGATATTCACAATGTCTGTTGGACTCCCGGCAGTCAGGTTTCTGGGTATACATGTAGGAGTGCTGGATCTCATGGTGACTGTGTTTAACGCTAGGAGGAGCTACCAGATTGTCCTCCACAGCAGCTGCACCATGTCACCCTCCCACTGACAATGCCCAGAGGTTCTGGTTTCTCACAACCTCACCCACCTTCTCCATTTCTGTGATATTAGCCATTCATCTCACTGTGGGTTTGATTTGCATTTCCCAAGACTAATGAAGCTGAGCGTCCTTCGGTGTGCTTATTGATCATTTGTGTATTTACTTTACAGAAGTATCCCATGTTTAAATGGGGTTGCTTGGGGGTTTTGTGATGTTATAGGACTTTTTTAAAAAATATTTTTTTAGCTGTAGATGGACACAATATATTTATTTTATTTATTTCTTTTTATGTGGTGCTGAGGATCAAACCCAGTGCCTCACGCATGCGAGGCAAGCCCTCTACCACTGAGCCACAATCCCAGCCCTATAGGATGTCTTTATATATTCTGCTTACTAAACTCCTATCAAATATATGATTTGCAAATATTTACTCTCATTCTTTGGGTTCTTTTCACTTCCATGATAGTTTCCTTTGATGTACCAGAGTTTTTAATTTTGATGATTCCAATTTACCCATTTTTTTCTTTAGAGTTGTTGGTGTCATGCAAATACTGATAGTTTAAATTCTTCTTTTCCTATTCATATCCCTTTAATTTCTTTCATCTGTCTAATTGCTCTAGTCAGTTTCAAGGACTATGTTGAATAGAGGTGGTGAAAGAGGGCATCCCTGTCTTGTTCCAGTTTTTAGAGGGAATTCTTCCAATTTTTCTCCTCCACTTGTGCCTGTATTGGGGAATTTCTTGTGCTCTGGTCTAAAGTTCAGTGATTCTTTTTTTTTTTTTTCTTTTTTGGTAGTTGTAGATGGACAGATTTTATTTTGTGGTGCTGAAGATCGAACCCAGTGCCTCACACATGCTAGGGAAGCGCTTTACCACCCCAGGAACCACAACCTCAGCTCTCAGTGGTTCTTTTTTTTAAATACTTTTTATTTTATTCATTTTTATTTATATGTGGTGCTGAGACTTGAACCGAGCATCTCACACATGCTAGGCAAGCGCTCTACCACTGAGCCACCACCCCAGCCCCTCAGTGATTCTTTTAAAATAAGTTATTTTTTTTTAATATTTATTTTTTTAGTTGTAGGTTGACAGAATATCTTTATTTTATTTTTATGTGGTGCTGAGGATTGAACCCAGTGCCTCACGCGTGCTAGGCGAGCACGCTACCACTGCGCCATAACCCCAGCCCTAAAATAAGTTATTTATAAGTGGTTTTATGTGTTTGATTATCTTTCAGTTTTAAAATACAGGGATGTTAAAATTTGTGGGTTTTTTAAAATAATTGTGTTAATTGTGATATAATCTTGATTATATCTTTTGGAGGAGGGTGGCTTGCTTTCTTTTCCTTTTTTTTCCCTTCAGTTGGTGGTCAGTGTATGTGAAAGCCAGAGAAGGATTCAGAGAGATGCCTGGGTTTGGAGATCTATTTAAGCTTATTGATTGTGCTCACATTCACATGTTCAGAGGGTGACTGCACCTCTGCTCTGCCCTAGACACTGGGGATACATCAGCAAGATACAAACTTGAGAACTGCTCTGGTCCACATTCCATTCTGATTCAGGGGGAGTAAAATAACTAGTACCTCAGCTGTCATTGTGTATAAGGTAGAAAGGGAGAAAGGAATACGAAATGTATAGAACCACTTCCCTACTATAAACAGAGTCCTCAGGGTCAATCTCACTGCTTAGGTGACCTTTGAGCAAAGTCCTTAGGATCTCTAGAATCTTGGAGAAGTGGCATTTGAGTGGAGGATACGGTCTTCCTGGCCTCAGTTTCCATGTGCTGAGTTAGATTCCATGGATCTGAGAGCCTCACATGGATGGGTCTGTGTACTTTTAGTGACATAAGTCCCAGTTGGGGACTTCACCTAGAAACCATGTGGTTGGAAGTCAACAGGAGAGGGGAAGCCACATGTGACTTCCAGGTTGTCAGCCTGGGGGTAATAAAGTAGGGACAAGAAAAGGACACTGCCTAATGACTGCCTTGAACACTCCCTTACAGACTCATGGAGAGATTTCTCATGAATGGATTGTATCCTTCAAGGCTGGAGATGCCCCTTGTTCCTGTGGCACTTCCCACTCTGATGCATCTCCACCTCCATCTACCAGGGAAGAACTGTGGGCAAATGAATGCCTGGCTTTCCTTCACTGCCTGCTCACTGGGTAACCTGCATGCCATCACAAGATCAATGCCATCTGTTTTGGAACTTGCTCATATTTGGTATTATTTTATATAAGAAAGGCAATAAGAATGGCTGACAACACCTGATCTGGATCAAATGCTTGGATTCAGATCCTCCTTGGGCAGGTCTCTTAACCTCTGACCTCAGAGATCAGGCCCCATAAGACTTAATAAGTTTCTAATAGGAATGAGCCTTGTAGAATATAAGCTTCTGTCTTCCCCCTTTTCCCATGAATTGTTGCATTGCTTTTATTGGAATGAGGCCCTCCCGACAACTCCCAGTTGGGCCCATGTAGAACCAAGAGTGCGAAGACCTTCAGAGCCTGTTGCTTCCTGCCCTGGGACTGTAAGGCTGAAGTCAGTTTCCCTGGGATCTTAGTATTTTTGTCCACCTCATAGCGAGTGCTTCTGTGCACCCAGCCTAACTGCTGGCTCTGCCAGTTACCATATCCAGCATCTTTGTGCTTCAGGAGGCATTATTCCCCAGGCTTTTTGTTAGGGTTTCACACACAGGCCAACTTCAGTTTATAAACAGCTTATCAGCTGTCTGGTCTGTGGGCACTTTTTTCCATGGAAGAGCCTTGTTGCTGCCTAGGGCTAGGGTTTCCTTTCTAGGGTACAAGAGTTCTGTCCATGCAGAAGGCATCCATAGTTGCGTTTTTCAGCTCCATGGTGCCACTTATGACAGCTTCTCTGAAATCCTGGTCCAGGCTTGCCTCAGAGCTAGATGGCCAGGGCACACTCCCAGCCCCTGTCCCCTCGCCCTTCCATTGGAGTGTGTGCCAGTGAGAGCCTCATTCTCCATCTGCAAAATTCATTATTTAAAATTTAAATAACCAAAAAGAAAAGGAGGGAGAGGACCCATTCCATCACCCCAAACATCAAATACTTCCCTCCCTGCCCCTTCCTTAGCTCCTGTTATTCATCTTTGCTCCTTAACCTGAGTGCAGCCAGCCACAGCAGCTGTCCACGTACGCTCTGACTCTGTATAAGCACACAGCCACCGTGGATGGCAGGACCATTCTCGTGGGTAAGCACTGAGCCTCAAGGGGAAGGAAGTGGGAGAAGAGGAGATGTTTGAGGAGGTCCATGGGGGGAGTCAAGGAGGGAGGAGGTGGGAGAGCCAGGGAGGGAAAAGGGGCACAGAGGGACACACTGCCTCCAACCCCAGCACCCAGCCAGAACCAGCATAAAGTGTGCATGTTGGGAGGCTGGGCCTGCCAGAGGAAAGAGGAACACAGGGGCCTTGACGAGACAGTAGCTTTCCTCATTTCGGGGGTTCACATTCAGCCAGTGTAAAGGAATGGCAGATGTGGCCTGAGCATCATCTCCCTTGTGGGGTTTGACCTTCCATGAGATCATGGCCTCTTCCTTGGCCAGGCCACTCATCCTGCCTATTCACCATCTGTGCTCATGGCACATGGAAACTTTGGAGGACCTTGCATCTTGAATGTGGGGCTCAGGGGCACCTACCTTTCCCCTTCTGGGTCTTCCTGTCTGCATCATCCCTCCTCCTGGCCCCTGGCCTTGTGTCCCCTCAACACACACACCAGTGCACACACACCTCTTGGCGCACCCGGTGCACATCCTGAGGACGTGTGGAGCTGTCTGAAGTCTGTTCCTTCCCACGCGCCCCTCATGCACACATACACAGCACTTGCACACAGACTGTACAGAAACATCTGGGGCAGTGAGTCTCCTTACAGCCCCATCAGGCAGTCAGAGCTGTGTTCACGTTACAGACTTCTGGGACACGGCAGGCCAGGAGCGGTTCCAGAGCATGCACGCCTCCTACTACCACAAGGCCCACGCCTGCATCATGGTATGAGACCAATGGCACTGGGCAGTTCTGCCCTGAGGGGTAAGGGAACAAGGGGCTCAGTAGTCCTGGGCCCTCCTAACCAAGCTGGTTCCTATGGGAGGGGATCAGAGCCTCCTAGATGCTTCAAACCACATGTGCTTCCCCAAGTTTCTAAGTGAGAATATGCCAGGTAAGCGTGCCTCAGGTGGGGATGGGTAAAAGAAAGGTGAAGAACTGTCATTCTAGGGTGAGCAACACCCTCAGGGCTCCAGCAGCAGATGAGACAGACAGGGCCACAGCCCCTCTCGGGTGGGGCATATCCCTCAGAGAAGCTCCCAGTGTTGCTTCTGCTCCCCAGGGACCTTCCCTCTCAAACCAGCCCTCAGTTCCTTCCCAGTGTCCTGCTGTGCTGTCTGGACATTCAGGATTCCATCCATTGCCCAGAGTATAGTGAACTCCACAGGAGTACCCAAAGCGGCGTGGAAGGGCCAGTGAACGGGGCCATGAAAACCTCTGTCCTCCAGGAGCGCTTGCCTGTGGGTTCCCTGGTCCCTTGGGGCACCATTCTTAAATGCTGAAAAGGAGTGTGTTTTTATTTTGGGCCACTTATAAATTTTTTTCATGAATATTTGTTGTCCATAACACATGAAGTAATAGGCTGGTGGGGGGGGGGGGAGTTTGGTACTGGGAATTGAACCCAGGGCCTTGAGCATACTAAGCACATTTTTTTTTTTTTTTGGTACCAGGAATTGAACCCAGGGGCACTTTACTACTGAGCTACATCCCCAGCCTATCTATCTATCTATCTATAATACAGGGTCTTACTAAGTTGCTGAGACTGGCGTTGAGCTTGCAGTCCTCCTGCCTCAGCCTCCCGAGCCACTGGGATTACAAGCATGCACCATGGCACCTAACTAAGCACATACTTTAAATTCTACCACAAAACCACATTCCCAGCCCAATAGACTGGTTTCACACAAAATCAAAACCTGGGTGGCATAAAACAACAGTTTTATACTGGCTCAAGAACCCATAATGTCTGAGGTCTCAGCTGAGAAGACCCCCCGAGCACCTCCACGCACTGATAGCCAGCTGGGGCACCAGCAGGTGCTGTTGCATGTAACTCCCAGCGCTTTGTGGGCTGGTGTGGGCTTGCTCACTGAGTGACCCCAACATCGACCACCCAAGGGGAGCCAGTTGAGAGCTGTATCGTTGCTGTGGCCTTACCCTGCAGATCTGGTGCCTCACTCTGGCTGCAGTCTCTCTGGTAAAAGTACTTGGGTGGATAAGTTGCTACCACTCTTGGTATTTGAAGTCTGCCCTGCCTCCCATAGCTTTTGGCACTATCCAGCCTTCCAGCCCTGCCTTCAACTTAGTGGTTACCTGCAGTATGCACAGACTCACCCTAACCCTGAGTGGCTGTCACTTACCCATAAGGAGCAGCAACAGAGGGCACACAAAGGAGTTGGTCACCCTCCCTCTTCCCTTCAGCTCTTCCCCAGTTCACAGCTGCCCCTGGTATTTGTCATTAGAGTTGCTCTTTACCCTGTGTGCCCACAATACTCTGCCCACTTCTGGCATATGGATTCTGTGCTTTGCACATGTAAGTGCCAGTGGAGAGAGACCCACGTGGTGCTGCAGGAGCCTAGCAGCTAGCCACACAGTGGTGGGGACAGAGGAATCGCCCCTCTTGCCCTCTGGTAAAGAAGGGCTGAATACCAGATTCCTCCTGCAGTGCCTTAGGCACAAAACCTTTGAGGATTCCCCAGAGTTTTAATCCTGATAACTAAGGATACTAAACAAGAATGGTGTAGTAAGGCAGATGGGACCCGAAGTGTGTCCCTCAAGAACCTGGAAGGTCACTCCTAGCTATTTCAGTTTCAGTCCTCTCACTTCTGTTGTCTCTCTGAAAGTGGCCTGCCTGTGACATACCCATTGGCTCCTCTCAGACCTTCTTCTAAGGGTGTTGGTCTGGGCTCCCAGCCTGTGGCACGTGCTCACACTTGACTAACTGGGTGTACGAGTCACCTAGGTGGAGCGCAGGGATGTCAACACACCAGAACTGTTTTCTGTATCCTTTGCAGGTGTTCGATGTACAGAGGAAAGTCACCTATAAAAACCTGGGTACCTGGTATGCAGAGCTTCGGGAGTTTAGGCCAGAGATCCCGTGCATCGTGGTGGCCAACAAAATTGATGGTGGGCCATCCCTGCACCTGGGTGACAATGATTCATGGGGACCCATCTCCATGTTTCCTTTCCTCTCATGGGGCAGGCAGCCATCAGCAATTTGTCCTCCCTTCCCAGTAAAGATGTCAGCTGAGCCACCCTGCCCACCTCCTAAGATGCAGAGGACACAACCCTATCATCTCTGCCCCACTCTGTGGCACAGGGCCCCCACTGACCCTCCAGATCCCTCTCCTTTGCCCTGAACAGACAGGCCAATGCCCTACTTCTCTCTGCAGCAGACATAAATGTGACCCAAAAAAGCTTCAATTTTGCCAGGAAGTTCTCTCTGCCCCTGTACTTTGTCTCAGCCGCTGATGGTACCAATGTCGTGAAGGTAATGGGAGTCTACCAAAGCAATTCAGTGATGGGGCTGGAAGTCAGGAGGCAGGGAGGCTGGGAAGGAAAGGGATGGGAGGACAGGGCCAGCGAGTGTGCAGGTGTGGCAGGGAAGGGAGCGTGTGATGGCCTGGGCTTGATGAGGCCTTGCATGAGGAAAAGGTGAGTTTAAGGGCGACTTGGCAGATTTTAGGGCTTCCTGCCCACTGCCACACTTCGTTGCCATCATCTCCATCTCCCCACAGCTCTTCAATGATGCAATTCGATTAGCTGTATCTTACAAACAGAATTCCCAGGACTTCATGGATGAGGTTTTGCAGGAGCTTGAGGTACGTCAAGCCAAATCTTGAATGGGATAGAAAAAGCAGGCCTTCTCTTCAGAGATATGGAATATAACACAGTATAGTGGCTTTAGACTGCCTTTAAGTGTATCAGAGCCATCGCTGGGCAAATGCAGGACCAAGCCTCACCTACGACCTTGTTCACAGAACTTCAAGTTGGAGCAGAAAGAGGAGGATGCACCCGACCAAGAGCAGAGTGGCAGGATCGAGAGCCTGTCCCCATCCTGATTAGAGGGCTGCCTCTCATGGCTGACTTGAGCCGGGTGTGGGAGCCATTGCAAATATCCCTCCAGCTCGGGATAGAGACTCTCTTCTGGCCACCCCCACTCAGCCTCCCACAAACCTCCCACCCTATGATACAAGATGAAGTCAGCAACATCATCCTGGACAAGTATGAGGTCCCCCAGACCTGCTTGCAACAGAATTAGGGATTGGTATCTCTCGCACCTCCCACACCCTCTTCCACTGGAACCAGAAAACACACTTGTGTGTCTCTTCACAGTCAGTAGACATTTAGGTAGTTGTTGTTTTTTGTTTTTTCTTTTCCAAATTGACCTCGGGATATTCCTTGCATTTCCTACAAGAGAATGATTGCTAATCCCTGATTATCCCAGTCCCCCACCACAGAATGTGAGGCCTTGTCCTTTTTCCTCCTTTAGTTTCCTCAGTCAACTTTTTAAAAGATGTTTTTGAGCAGACAACTGTTCATTCCAAGTTTTTGAGCACCTAAAAATTTCAGGAGCTCTTCTAGGCCAGGCCATGATCACAGAACAGGTTTGCCATTAAAATTAAATAAAAGCAGGTGACAAGTCTAGCCATACTTGGTCATACAAATACACAGAGGAAAGTAAACAGTACTGGTCATCAACAGCCATTTGGGTTACAGGAAATCAACTCTCAGAACTGCTCCCTTTGAAGCCTCTACATCAGCTTGCGAGTTATACCTTCATTTCTCTAGGACAAGTGAGACATTTTGCCCCCTGGGGGTGGACGAGGGCTGCTGAGGAAGAGCTGTCCTGCCTTTGAGCCATGCCCAGTGTCTATGGCTTGCTGGTGTGCTCTTAGGATCATCTTGGGCATTATTTGCATTGGGGTCTTTAATTTATTCAGTTTGTATTGTTTCTGTTTTTATAGTAAAGATTAAATTACAAACACATTAAGTATACATGTGTGCTTTGTGGACCTCAGCAAAAAGACAAACCATACCCAATTAACAGGAGGAGTCTGCCTTGATCTGCCATGGGGTAGCCCATGTTAACTTTTGACCAACTGTAGAGGAGACCATTTCGGTGGAATACGGTACTTTAAAAAGAATGGGTACAGATTTGGGAGCTCGAGAACAAACGTGTCCCTGTTAAGTAAGTGATTTTTACATGTTCAACTTAGATTTCATCTGCCCAGGAGTTTTCATGAGATAGAATTTTTTTAATTTAGTTATTACAAATGACTAATAATTTGAGGGTTGGTTTGTTTTTTCTTTTGTTTTGCTGTGCTGGGGAACAAATTCAGGGCAGGCTAGGCAAACAAGCAGGGCACCACTGAACTACCCCAGCCCAGAAGGTTGGTGGGGTTTTTAATGCAGATGCTTTGTTGAGGTGGACTTCATGCACAAAACTGATTCATCACCAGTACTAACTTTCTGTAGCTGCTTTGTATCAGGCTCCCCAGAAGCAGACCCTGGGAACGCAATTGTTTGGTGGCTCACTAGGGTTATTCTCAGAAACAAGTGACAGGAGTAGGGAGGTTGTGGTCTCAGCTGGAGGCCAGCTTCAACCCTTCTCCCATCCCAGGGAAGCTGTGCAGGACAGACTGCCTCAGAATTGGTCCTGCCTCAAGGCCAGGGTCCCGCCCGCCAGCCAGCCAGCCAGTCAGGTGAGGTGAGGTGAGGTGGAAGGGGCAGCCTGCAGCCTCCAGGGCAAAATGGTTCCTGTTTCAGTTAGGGCACCTCTCTGGGGAAAGGACAGCTGTGAGTTTTGTTGGTTAATGCTCAGAGTAATTGCATACTCAAGGTGCCAATAGCATCCTCAGCCACCCACCCTTCTATTGCTTCTTAGGCAGTTTGTTCCATCCAGCAGAGCTTCCCGAAGATTCCAACCAGTCCTAAGTCCTGTGAAGTGTGCAAGAGGAGAGTCAGTGGGAAACCAGAGCCCTGCAGCTACAGTTAGCCCCTCTTGGGGAGGGAAACGTCCTCCCCCTTTTTTACTGCCACCCCGGGCTAGCATTTCTGGAGGCCTCAGTTGTTTGCCTTATGTGGATCCTGTTCCTCTTGACTGAGGGGCCTAACCCATTTTGAGGGAGTGGTTGCACTTAGAGCAGGATGTGTGAGGACCAAGTAGCAGGGGTCACCTGAGTACCAAGTGCACGCTCTCTGCCTCCATTACATGGCAACATTCTTCCTCCTGGCAAAGATCGGTCGGTTTCCTCTTTCCAGAACACTAACTCCTTTCTCTGCTTACCACTTTCCTAGCACATGCAGTGTTAAGGAAGCAGCTATGGCTTTATATTTTGACACTCTTACTGTGTCCCTTGATGGAAATCATCTCCCCAATCAAGACCTCCACTCAGCCTACAGTTGCATACCAAAACCACAAAGACTCTGAGGGTGTCATTGAGAGATGGTGAACAGGGCACTCCCATCTCCACCCCTGGCTACTAGATGCAGGGTCCCAAATCCTACACAGATCATTGAGTTGCATACCACATTCTGAAGGGCCTGTTGTGGTTAGATACAAGATGTCCCCAAAACTCATGTGAGACAATGCAAGAATGGGTTAGGAGAACATTAACCTGATCAGTGCATTGATCCTCTGATATGGATTAACTGGGTGGTAACTAGGCAGGTAGAGTGTGGCTGAAGAAGTTGGATCACTGGGAGCATGCGTTTGGGGTACCTATTTTGTCCCTTGTAAGCAGAGCTCGCTATCTGCTTCCTGATGGCCATGTCCTGAGCTGCTTTCCTCCACCACACCCTTCTACCTTGATGTTCTGCTTTGCCTCAGGCCAAGAGCAATGCAGTTGGCCATCTACAGACTGACACCTCTGAAATAGTAGGCCCAAATAAACTTTCCCTCCTCTAAAATTGTCAGGTCTTTGGGTCACAGTGACAAAAAAGCTGACTAAGACATTTTCCATTTATCAATTGATAGATAATAATTTTATACATTTACAGTTCTGCAGACTATTGCGCACCTGACCTCTTCGGTCTTGCTCCGCTCAGACCCCCTAACAACCAGCTGAGCCTAAAAATCTAGGAATACCCTAACTTCTGGCCATTTCCCCCTACACAATGCGTGGCCTCTTGCATTACCAAAAGCTCTGCCTATTGAGAAGACTCCCCCTTACCACCATCTTTCAGAATCATCATTCCTGAGGGAGCAGCAGTCCATTTGTGGCAGTCACATACTGAGCCAATAGACCAATAAATCTTTAAATTTTACCAATGTGGCAGGATCCAGAATATTTGTAGGGCTTACCTTCCACTCTCTGGCATCTGGAGTACTTAGCTCCCCAGGCCCAATTATGCAGCTATCAATATAGTGAATGGAAATGATGTTCTATGGAAAGGCAAGATGGTGCAGTTACCTTCAGAGTGTGTTATAACAGAGAAGCGTGTCATTGAGAGATGGTGAACAGGGCACTCCCATCTCCATATCATTAACATAACCTTGGGCAGAACCAAGGACATGCACAATTACTAGTTCTTGGTCCTATGTGAATGCAACTGCTTGTCCTTCCTGGAAAATAGTGCATTTTTTAAGCGATAATCACAGACCATGTTTCCAAGTTTCTGTTAATTCCACTCCAGTAAAGACACCAAATCCTGCACAACAGCTGTAATGAGGCTACTTATTTGTTAAGTTTTATGGAGTCTACTCTCATCCTTTATGAGTCAACCACTTCTTACAGGGGCCAAATTACATTCATAAACTAAATATGTATATAATACCACTACCCATAAATCATTTTAATATAATTCACATAACATTAAAAAATTCACATAACTTTAAATCAATCATTCCATGTGTATAACAGTCACAATATTGTATAACCACCGCTTCTATCTAGTTTCAAAATACTTCCACCACTTCAAAGTGAACACCTTACTAATTGATCTGTGTTCTGCCTCTGTGAATTTATGTATTCTAGATATTTCATATAAAAGGAGTCACATAATGTGTGACTCTTTGTATCTGGCTTATTCCACTCACACTGCTTTCAAGATTCACCCACATAACGTGTTCTTCCTTTTTTATGTCTGGTTCATATCCTATCCTATAAAAATGTGTTTATTCCTCTGTTGGTGGACATTTGAGCTGTTTCCGATGTTTATCTATTAAAAATAGTGATGCCAGGGCTGGGATTATGGCACAGTGGTAGCCTGCTCGCCTAGCACGCATAAGGCACTGGGTTCGATCCTCAGCACCACATAAAAATCAAGAATAAAGATATTCTGTCACCTACAACTAAAAAATAAACATTTTAAAAAAATAGTGATGCCAAGAACACCCATGAATATGTACTTGCATGAGGACCAGAATTCAGTTCCTTCAGGTGTCTTAGTCTGCTCATTCTGCTATAACCAAACATCACAAACTGGTGGCTCACAATAGAAACTTATTTCTCACAGTTCTGGAGGCTGAGAAGTCTTAAGATCAAGATGCCAACAAGACAGATGCCATTCTGAGGCCTCTTCTCCTGGCTGGTAGTGGCTGCCATACCCCTGTGTGCTCACATGATCTCTGTGTACAAGCAATGAGAGATCCTCTCTCTCCATCTCTTCAGAAGGCCACACATCCTGTTGGATTGGGGCCCACCCTATGATCTCGTTATCCATATTGCCTCTGAAAGGCCTGTCTCAAAATGCAGTTACCTTGGGAGTTAAGGCTTCATCCTATGAATTTGAGAAGGAATGGGGGACACAATTCAGTCCATAGCAGGATATGTATCTAAGAATGAAATTACCAGGTCATGTGATAATTCTATATTTAACCTTGTGAGAAACTGCCAAACTGTTTTCTATAGTGGAACCACCATTTTAAAGTCCCACAGGCATTTACTTTTACAAAGCCTTTCTGTGCAGCAGCCATGCCACATGGGTATGTATGTGCTAGTGTTTTACCATGAACATTACAGTTCTAACACTGCTGTTTTCCCTTTCACATGTATATTTATACACTTTATGTCCATCATAATAGACATTTCTTGTGTAGGTACATTTTAGAAAGTTTTGAGCTTTTAATTAATATATGAATTTTTTATCTTGATTTTTTTCTATGGATCTTTTTAGTACTATATAATATGATGGGTTTAACTTAATAGGTGAAACAATGTGTTAACTATATGATATAGTTCCTACATATTTCACAGCTCTTTGAACGTTTTAATTTTTAAATATACCCAAGATGTAACTATATAGTAATATATAGTAATGAGCTGTGACATATCAGAAAAATGAACAAATAAGGAGATTTTTCATCAGTGGACATTCATTTTCTTGGTTTTTGGAACATGGTCTTCTTTGAGTTTTGAATATGCTGGTGAATCTAACTTCTTAACTGCCTCAATATCACCAGGAATTGCTGGAATAAATGACTCTAAATGTCAAAGTATTTTTCAGGTCTAAGGTAGCCAATGAGGATTTCACAGTCCCCTTTGAGAGTCAGCACTCTGAGTTTCCATGGACCTTTTCACATTCTTATGGCACAGCTCCACACCATGCCCACTTCCAACACAGGTCTAAACCACAGTCAACAACAGTGGATGCATCTGCCAGAAGATTACCTGGCATTTGTTTGAGAAAGAAAGCTGTGGATACACCCCGCTGCCTGGAGCTGCTGCCAAAGACCTGCGCCCCTCGGTGCAGAACTTGGCAAGGACCCCATGAGCCACCCTCACAGGGCCTCTGCAAGCCTGAATGCCAGCAGAAGTCCACCCAGTTTCCACCATGGGTATATCATCTTGTACTTTTTTGTCACTTATTTCTTCATGCCTGAATTCTTTTGTGTTTAGTTGATTTTTTTGTGGTGTAACTTTTTTCAATTATTCTTAATTGTACTAAAAATATAAATAACAGAAGCATGTAATTTAATAGCATTAATAACACCCATGATTTTCTGTAACCATCCACCACCACCTATTCCATAACTTTTTCACCCCAAACAGAAACTGTAGCTTAGCCGGGCGCGGTGGCTCAAGCCTGTAATCCCAGCACTTAGGGAGGCTGAGACAGGAGAATCGCGAGTTCAAAGTCAGCCTCAGCAACGGCGAGGCATTAAGCAACTCAGTGAGACCCTGTCTCTACATAAAACACAAAATAGGGCTGGGGAGGTGGCTCAGTGGTCGAGTGTCCCTGAGTTCAATCCCCAGTACCAAAAAAAAAAGAAAAGAAAAGAAAAGAAACTAACTTAAGCAGGAGCACCCCATCATCCCTTCCCCTGAGCAATGGATGCCCGTTTCTACTTTCTGTCTTTATGAATGTCTTGATTTTAATACTTAATATAAATGGAATCACACATTTTCTTTTTGTGTCTGAACATATTTCAATTATCACAATGTTTTTAAGGTGTGTCTATGTTGCAGAATGTATCAGAACTTACTCTTTTATGGCAGTAGCACCCCATTGTATCTATACACCAATGAGTTTATCTGTTCTTCCTGATAGGCACACGAGTTGTTTCCACCTTTGGGATATTCACAATGTCTGTTGGACTCCCGGCAGTCAGGTTTCTGGGTATACATGTAGGAGTGCTGGATCTCATGGTGACTGTGTTTAACGCTAGGAGGAGCTACCAGATTGTCCTCCACAGCAGCTGCACCATGTCACCCTCCCACTGACAATGCCCAGAGGTTCTGGTTTCTCACAACCTCACCCACCTTCTCCATTTCTGTGATATTAGCCATTCATCTCACTGTGGGTTTGATTTGCATTTCCCAAGACTAATGAAGCTGAGCATCCTTCGGTGTGCTTATTGATCATTTGTGTATTTACTTTACAGAAGTATCCCATGTTTAAATGGGGTTGCTTGGGGGTTTTGTGATGTTATAGGACTTTTTTAAAAAATATTTTTTTAGCTGTAGATGGACACAATATATTTATTTTATTTATTTCTTTTTATGTGGTGCTGAGGATCGAACCCAGTGCCTCACGCATGCGAGGCAAGCCCTCTACCACTGAGCCACAATCCCAGCCCTATAGGATGTCTTTATATATTCTGCTTACTAAACTCCTATCAAATATATGATTTGCAAATATTTACTCTCATTCTTTGGGTTATCTTTTCACTTCCATGATAGTTTCCTTTGATGTACCAGAGTTTTTAATTTTGATGATTCCAATTTACCCATTTTCTTCTTTAGAGTTGTTGGTGTCATATTTAAGAGATCATTCCAAATCCAAGGACATGAAGATTTTCCCCCTGTATTTTCTCCTAAGAGTTTAAT
>PVHX01010507.1:27939-63668 GCA_004024805.1 Geosciurus inauris
TCAAGCCTGTAATCCCAGCACTTAGGGAGGCTGAGACAGGAGAATCGCGAGTTCAAAGCCAGCCTCAGCAATGGCGAGGCACTAAGCTACTCAGTGAGACCCTGTCTCTACATAAAACACAAAATAGGGCTGGGGATGTGGCTCAGTGGTCGAGTACCCCTGAGTTCAATCCCCAGTACCAAAAAAAAAAAAAAAAAAAGAGTTTAATAGTTTTAGTCCTTTAGGTCTTCATTTTTCATTAATTTCTTCATTAATTTTTGTTAAATTTTGTGTATGGCATGGCATAAGAGTCCACATTCTTTCTTTTGCTTATTTTTGAGCACCATTTATTGAAGACACTGTCCTTTCCCCACTGGATGGTCTTGGCACCCTTGTCAAAAATCAATTCACCACACATGGAAGATTTCATTTCTGGGTTCTCTTCTGTTCCACTGTCTACATGTATACACTACACTGTTTTGATTACTGCGCATTTGTAGTTTAGATGTGAAATCAGAAGTATCAGTCCTCCATCTTTGTTTTGCTTTTTCAAGATTGCTTTGGCTACTTGGAATCCTTTAAATTTCCATATGAGTTTAAGGATATGTTTTCTGTTTCTACAAAAAACATCCATTTTGATTTTGAAAGAGATTGCATTGGATGTGTAAATTGCTTTGGGTGGTATTGTCTACCACACATCAAGTCTTCAAGTTCATGAATACAGATGTTTTTCCATTTACTTAGGTCTGGTTTGCTTTTTCAGCAACATTTTGTAGTTTTCAGTGTTGCGAGTCTTATGTCTCCTTGATTAAATTTATTCCTAAGTATTTCCTTTTCATGGGATTGAAGGAATTATTTTACTCTCTGTTGCATGATTGTGTAATAGGTATGTCATATTATTTTTTATCATGTTGAGGAAATTTTTGTTTTTAGGATTGAGTATTTGGATGGTTGGGTAGTTTACTGACAGGGATGGGATTTTGTCAAATGTTTTCTCCATTCACTAAGATGATCAAGTAACCCTGCCTTAACTCTATCAGTGATTGATTGACTTTCATATGCCGAGCCAACCTTGTACTCCTGGGGTAAACCTCATAGAGTTGTGGTATACAGTCCCTTTCATACACTGCTGAATATGGCTGGCTAGTACTTTGTGAAGGATTTTTACAAATATATTTATGAGTCATTGGCTGTAGCTTTCTTTTCTGGTAGTATCCTTGTATGGCTTTGGTATCAAAATAATGCTGATCTCATTGACATAGCAGGCATTCCCTTCTTTTTTTATCTTTTGCAAGAGTTTGAAGATTGGTATAAAGTCTTTAAATGTTGGATAGATTTTATAAGTGCCACTATCTGGGAATCTGGTTTGGGTTTTTTGGAAGATATCTAATTTCTGACTTAGCCTCTCCTGTTACAGATTTATTCAGATTTTTCTTTTTCTTTTTTTCCATCTCATCTAGGTAGATTATCCCATTTATTGACATTCAATTATCCATAATAATCCCTTATGGTTCTTGTTGTTTCTATAAAAATTGGTAGTGATGGTTCTACTCTCATTTTTATTTTGGTAATTTGGGCCTTCTCTCTTTTACTGTTAGTCAATATAGCTAAAAGTGTTTCAATTTTTTTGTTCTTTTCAAAGAACCAACATTTGGTGTCTTTGAGTATTATTTCTCTAGTCTCTGTGTTGCCTCTACTACAATCTATATTATTTCCTTTCTTCTGCTAGCTTCAGATCTACTTTTTTTCCAGATTCTTCAGACATATGATTAGATTATGGATTTAGAATTGCTGGGTTTTTAATATACATGTTTATAGCTATGAATTTTCCTCTTAGTGTCTGCTTTTGCTGCA
This sequence comes from Geosciurus inauris, assembly GCA_004024805.1. Lineage (NCBI taxonomy): Eukaryota > Metazoa > Chordata > Mammalia > Rodentia > Sciuridae > Geosciurus > Geosciurus inauris. Next base: position 29,773 of record PVHX01010507.1, read on the forward strand.
TCCCATAAGTTTTTAGTGTGTTGTGTTTTTGTCTTCAGTCATCTCAAGGCATTGTCTCATTCCCTGTAATTTATTCTTTGATCCATTGGTTGTTTAAGAATGTTATTGTTTAAGGGGATCAATATGTCAGCCTAGAGAGACACTGCATTCCTAGTCTCTCCCTGACCTGGGATTAAAGCAGTAGGAATACCGTTTCTCTGTGAGCTATTAGAGGACTCCTAACAGCAGCTCCCATGCAGGAATTCCAGCCGCATGCCCCTGCGGATCTCCAGGCTCCAGCATTTGTGCAGGACCCCAGCCACTCACCTGCATGGGACATGCTCCTGCACAAGACCCCCAGTTCCAGCACCCACATACCAGGCAGAACCTCTGTTTGCACACCTATGCATGACTCCTAGTGAACGCTTCCCCACGGGACCCCTGGATCCCGCACAGGACACCTGGCTGCTACTCCCGTGTGGACCTCCATCTACCAGCATGGGGCTCCCCCATTTGCCTGCACCTGGGGACACAGGACAGGATCTGAAGACAGCCTCCTACTACAACACAGCATGCCCCAGAGCTGCATCTCTGAACACTGCCCAACACCACCACCTAGCCCAGTTCAACACCCCATCTCTGAAAGCAGACAACTCCATCATAGGACACACTTCATTGCCATCTTGGATTATCCCTGCTACTGCAATCACCATCTTTAGTTGGGGAACTCCCAGCTTGGGACAACTGCTGGGGCCCAGAAGCAATATCAAGGTACTTATGGTTCCCCAGCTCACCTCTCTTCTCTGCAGCCACTAAACTGGCGCAGCACTTACAGGTATGCAATTGGTCCATAGCTTGCAAAGCCTGGTCCTAACCTGCCCAACACAAAACAACTCTCTGTAATCTCCAGAGAGGTTCCTGATTGGGAAGTAGAAAGGGAGAGGGTAAGAGAGACTAAATGAGAGACCAGGAACTGTGAGTTCTACAGGCGATGTAAGGAGGTAAGTCCAGGTGCCCAAACCACAGAGATCCTTGGAGTGGAGTCTTCCCAGGGGTATTGGCAAGCACTAAACCCCACCTCCAGAAGCTCCACCATTAAGACCAATACACATACGCTAATAACCTGCACCATCCTGGGGGCAGGGAGATATGAGCAAACAGCAGACAGACCTACTGGATAAGAAGAGAAGCAATCTTGAGGGTTTTTTTTTTCTATTATCTTTTTTTTTTACCTTGAGATTTTTTCCTATTATCTTTTCTTTCTTTTTCTCCTTTTCTCTCTCTCATTCTTTTCCTGTCCTCTCATCCTCAACATTTGTGAAACTCAGTATTTTTCATGCATTAGGCTACTGAGGATTGGGATATCTGATTAGTATATTACAGTTGTATTATATAGTCACATATCCTCTATTTTTACATTTTTTATTTTTCTAAATTTTTATGTTTCCTTGTTTTTTGTTCTCTATTTTTTTCCTACTTACTTGTCTTCCCCAAATCTCTTTCACTCTTTTCTACTACTAGCCAACTTCTTTTGGATTCCTCTTTCATGCTTTCTAAGATCTAATAACTCTGTATCCTTACTTCCTACCTCCCTAACATCCTACACCCCACCCCTTATTCTCTCTAGTCCATCAGCAGAAACTGTAGACCCTTTTGCAAACCTATTGTTTATATTGTAAATACTGTTTGAACTCATAATTTCTGCATATTGTGACAAAGCCATAAATGTCCTATTAGGAGCTACTTTGTTTAAAGCTATATATTGTTTGTATTTGGATCTGTTAATATTAGTCTCCCCCTTAAAGGAGAAGTACTGGAACCCTGCAGGGAATCTATAAGCCTATAGGATAAAGACTGTAACACCTTGAATCCACAGTGCTAGAAGGGAAGACACACAAACAATATGAAAAAACAAGGGAAGAAAGTGCACCTAACAAATCAAGATACTATGTTATTAAAACCTATGGTTGGGGGGCTGAGGTTGGCCTTGCACGTGTGAGGCACTGGGTTCAATCCTCAGCACCACATAAAAATAAAGAAACAAAATAAAGACGCTGTGTCCATGTGTAACTAAAAAATATTTTTAAAAAACCTATGGTTGGCACAGCAGAAGAAATGTCAGATAAGGAGCTTGAGATGTACATAGTTAAAATGTCCTATGAATTAAAGGATGAGATAAGAGAGCAAATACAAGCGGCAAAATATTATTTTGATAAAGATCTACATAGGCAAATACAGGAAGCAAGATTATTTCAATAAGGAAATAGGGATTCTGAAAAAGAATTAAACAGAAATCCTTGAAATGAAAGAAACAATAAGCCAAATTAAAAACTCAATAGAAAGCATCACCAACAGATTAAATCACTTGGAAGACAGAACATAAGACAATGAAGATAAAATATATAATCTTGAAAATTGAGTTGACCATACAGTGAAGATGGTAAGAAACCATGAAGAGAACATCCAAGAATAATGGGATAACATGAAAAGACCAAATTTAAGAATTATTGAGACAGAGGAAAGCATATAATTTCAAACCAAAGAAATGAACAATCTATTCAATGAAATAATATCAGAAAAATTTCCAAATATGAAGAACAAATTGGATAATCAAATACAAAAGGTTTACATGACACCAAATGTAAAAAATCACAACAGATCTACACCAAGTTACAAATAATGAAAATGCCTAGCATACAGAATAAGGAGAGAATCTTAAAAGCCACAAGAGAAAGGAATCAGATTGCATATAGAAGGAAACCAGTTAGGATCTCTGCAGACTTCTTAACCCAGACCCTTAAAGCTAAAAGAGCTTGGAACAACATATACCAAGCTCTGAAAGACAATGGATGCCAACCAAGAATTGTATATCTAGCAAAATTAAGTTTTAGATTTGATGATGAAATAAAAACCTTCCAAGATAAACAAAAGTTAAAAGAATTTACAGCAAGAGAGTCTGCACTACAGAACATTCTTGGCAAAATATTCCATGAGTAGTAAATGAAAATCTGCAAAGGGAGGAACTACACTAAAGGAAAGGCCAATCAAAGGAGAAACTAGTCAAGTTAAAAACTAAAAATAAACCAAAATGTCTGGGAATACAAATCATGTCTCAATAATAACCCTGAATGTGAATGACCTAAACATCAATTAAAAGACATAGACTGGCAGATTGGATTTTTAAAAAGACCCAACAATATGCTGCCTTCAAGAAACTCATCTCATAGGAAAAGACATCCACAGGCTGAAGGTGAAAGGATGGGGGGAAAAAATGTATCACTCACATGGACTATGTAAACAAGCAGGGGTTTCCATCCTCATATCAGATAAAGTGGACTTCAAAGTTAGTGAAAAGGGATGAAGAAGGTTATTTCATACTGCTTAAGGGAATCATACATCAACAAGACATAACAATCTTAAATATCTATACCCCAAACAATGGGGCATCTATATATATCAAACAAACCCTTCTCAACTTCAAGAATCAAATATACCACAACACAATAATACTGGGTGACTTTAACACACCCCTCTCACCATGGGATAGATCTTCTAAACAAAGAAACTACAGGTCTCAATAAAACAATAATCTAGACTTAACAGACATATATAGAATATTCCATCCATCAACAAGTGAATACACTTTTTTCTCAACAGCAAATGGATCCTTTTCCAAAATAGATCATATCCTATGCCACAAAGCTAGTCTTAGCAAATACAAAAAAAAAAAAATACAGATACTACCCTGCACTCTATCTGACCATAATGGAATGAAATTAGAAATTAATGACAGATTAAAAAATAAAAGCTACTCCAACACCTGGAGACTCAATAATATGCTATTGAATAATGCATGGATAACAGAAGACATCAGGGAGGAGATTAAAAAAATCTTAGAGGTAAATGAGAATTCCAATACAACGTATCAAAATCTCTGGGACACTATGAAGGCAGTGATAAGAGGAAAGTTCATTGCATTAAGCTCATTCATTAAAAGAAGTAAAAGTCAACAAATAAATGACTTGAAATTACATCTTAAAGCCCTACAAAAAGAGGAACAAACCAACACCAAAAGAAGTAGAAGACAGGAAATAATTAAAATTAGGGCTGAAATCGATGAAATTGAAACAAAAGAAACAATTCAAAAAATTGAAAAAACAAAAAGCTGGTTATTTGAAAAAAAAATAAATACAATTATTCAATTGTATTTGGCTAATAACCCTTAGCCATTCTAACAAAAAGAAGGATAGAGAAAACACAAATCACTAAAATTCATGATGAAAAAGGAAATATCAAAACAGACTCTATTGAAATACAGAGGATAATTAGAAATTATTTTGAAAATTCATGCTCCAGTAAAATAGAAAACCCTGAAGACACTGACAAATTTCTAGAGGCATATGACCTACTCAAACTGAACCAAGAGGACATTCATGACTTAAACAGATCAATTTCAAGAAAAGAAATAGAAGACGTCATCAAAAGCCTACCAACCAAGAAAATCCCAGGACTAGATGGATTCTTAGCCAAGTTCTACAAGATCTACAAAGAAGAACTAACTCCAATACTCCTCAAATTATTTCATGAAATAGAAAAGGAGAGAATCCTTCCAAACTCATTCTACAAGGCTAGTATTACCCCAATTCCAAAACCAGACAGAGACACATCAAAGAAGGAGAATTTCAGACCACTATCCCTGATGAATATAGATCCAAAAATTCTCGATAAAATGTTGGCAAATCACATACAAAAATATTTTTAAAAAATAGTGCACCATGATCAAGTGGAGTTCATTCCAGGGACAAAATGTTGGTTCAACATACAAATAACGTAATTTATCACATCAATAGACTTAAAGATAAAAATCATATGATTCTTCAATTGATGCAGAGAAAGCATTTGACAAAACACAGCACCCTTTCAGGTTCAAAACACTAGGAAAATCTAGGGAACATAGTAGGAACATACCTCAACATTGTAAAAGCAATTTATGCTAAACCCAAGGCCAAAATCATCCTAAATGGAGAAAAATACAAAGCATTCCCTCCAAAAACTGGAACAAGACAGGAATGCCCTCTTTCACCACTGCTATTCAACATAGTCCTTGAAACTCTGGCCAGAGCAATTTGACAGACAAAAGAAATTAAAGGGCTCAGTACCCCTGAGTTCAATGCCGGGTACCAAAAAAATAAAGGAGGGGGATCCAAATAGGAAAAGAAGAATTCAAAATATTATTATTTGCCAATGAATTGATAGTATACTTAAAGAATCCAAAAAATTCCACCAGAAAACTTCTATAATTAATAAATGAATTTAGCAAAGTTGCAGGATATAAAATCAACACTGATAAATCAAATGCATTTCTATACATCAGTGATGAATCCTCTAAAAGAGAAATCAGGAAAACTACCCCATTTGCGATAGCCTCAAAAAAAAAATACTAGGGAATCAATCTAACAAGAGAGGTTAAAGACCTCTACAATGAAAACTATAGGACACTAAAGAAAGAAATTGAAGAAGACCTTAGAAGATGGAAATATCTCCCATGCTCTTGGATAGGCAGAATCAATATTGTCAAAAGGTCCATGCTGCCAGGCACATTGGCACATGCCTGTAATCCCAAAACTTTGGGAGGCTGATACAGGAGAATCAATTTAAAGCCAGCCTCAGCAATGGCAAGGCACTAAGCAACTCAGTGAGATTCTGTCACTACACAAAACACAAAATACGGCTGGGGGTGTGGCTCAGTGGTTGAGTACTCCTCAGTTCAATCCTCAGTACAAAAAAAAAAATGGCCATACTACCCAAAGCGCTATACAGATTCATTGCTATCCCAATTAAAATCCCAATGTCATTACTTATAGAACTACAAAAAGCAATCATGAAATTCATTTGAGGGGCTGGGATTGTAGCTGAGTGGTAGAGCACTTGCCTCACATGTGTGAGGCACTGGGTTCGATCCTCAGCATCACATAAAAATAAATAAAGATATTGTGTCCATCTACAACTAAAAATATATAATAAAAAAGTTAATGTACTACTATAAAACAAAATCAAACATTGTTCTGCTTTTATCAAAATAATTTTCTTACATTTGTCAGGTTTTATCACTTGGGAAATTAACTCTTACAGAAATTAAGGTTTATACAACTGTGATTAAACAAAAAGTTAGAATCTAAATTTTTCTTTGAGAACTAAACTTAATGTAATAACATCAATGTAATTATGGTTCTACTAGTTCTATTTTTATATTAAATGTGTTCATATCTTTCAGATATACAAGATTTAAAGTAGAAGGTTTTAAAGAGCATTATATCAAGCTGATGTTCTCCAAACTGAACTTGTATGGTATCGATTTATATCAGTTAATGTTTTATAACTGAACCTATCATCAATAAGATAATGCTTTAGATTATTTTTACATCAGAGTAATCTTTTAAACAAATGAGGACCTAATCTATCTAATATTCTGCTAAGATTTTGCAAGGAGCCCTGTCTTACCTGAGATAGTTCTGTCTCCCAGCTTACTACAATGGCTTCAACATAGGCCAGTCTCCAGTTCATTTAAAGATATGTTCAAAGGATTGATTTTGTTGTAAAGATCATTTGGATCTCAAACAGGGATATAATGTATAACTCAGTCGAAATTTGAGAAAGCTATTACACAAACTAAATATGTTTTTACTGTTGTTAATTTTATTTTGTATTTTCCTTAAACTCTATGACTATTGCCTGTTAATGTTTTACAGAGGTACTACTTCAAGAACAGACAACCCAATTTAATTTAAAATAAATAAGCCATCACCTACAGGACAGATAGACCTTAAAGTTAAGCCCAGTACCCTTACTTTAAGACTAGTGAGATTGGCTTGCTGAGTGTTTAAGATCAAGACTTAAAAACTAAAATTAAATTAAAGAACCAAGAAAACCAGTATTTGGCTCTTGCCCTCTGAGTCAGCCTGAATCCAAGAAATGAGGGAACTTTTCTAAAAGGCTCTACACCTCTAGACCACAGGACCTCCCAATCAGGGAGATTACTAAGACCATTAAAGAATTAAAGAGCTGATCAAATGCCATACAATGGAGAGGAAGGTCATCCATTGAGAGAGGGAACCATCTCTCATGCTTCCCGGGGAAGCCACATGGTCAGCACCAGACCTTAACCTATCCTAACGCAGATGGCACTAGCAGAGCTAATAAGCTGCTCTCAAGTTCCTCAAGGATGCCTCCCAGGAGACCAAAAGGTGACTCTTAACAATAGGTAAGAACAAAAGTCAATTTGACTTGCTTCATCTTAAACACCTAGCAAAACCAAGAACACAGCCATTCCTGGGCATTTAAAAATAGTTTAAAGATAGACATCTGTGACATTAAAAACCAGATACTATGTTTACACGCCTTGTCCTCTCCAGCCCTGTTATGGGGACAAATTCTCAACCCTTATACTTCCTACATTTCAGACTGTTTCCTCAGTACAAGTTTGGATCCTAACTGTGATTCCCTTTGATGTTTCTCAATTAACTGTACAGTGAGGCTGAATTACCATGGCTTGTTAGCACCTCCCTTTCTAGGGCAAAAAGGGCCATCTTTATACTAGTAATAATTGGGCTCTCCTTGGCCCCCATTCACTGCCTCTGGGCTGGGGCAGGAGGACTTGGCTATATGGTAACCACTACTCAGAAACTTGAACAAGTTTCATTACAGAACCAACCAGACTTGGACTCCCACCAAACTCAAAATTTCTCAGCAGCCCCCTTCTTTTTCTGTTAATCAGTAATCTCTCCCAAGCCTCTGTTCCTACCCCCAGGTGGTGCTTCTACATTCAAGCAACATGACTGACAACCAGAGGCTCCCACACCCCTGCGTCTGCCTCCCTACCTGACCAACACCCGAGCCATCTCCCCCTCTCTGGTGCCCCCAATCCTGCAAGAAGTAGCCAGACCAAATCTGCTGTCCTATATCATCAAAAAGGCTGAGATGTTAGGTCGGTTCAGGGTTCAGGGTGTCCACTTAGGGACAGCCATGGAACAGTCAGACACTGACGTCATCGGTAGAGGCGCCTCCTCTCAATCAGTGGGCTTTTCCTGACTTATCCAGGAAGGACTCTGACCTTCTCTTCCTGCCTTAAGCCCTCCCCTTCCTGACCGGACCTTTTAAAATTTTCTGTACCCCGGGGGCTGGGATTGTAGCTCAGCGGTAGAGTGCTTGCCTCGCATGCGTGAGGCCCTGGGTTCGATCCTCAGCACCACATACAAAGCAATAAAATAAAGACATTGTGTCCATCTACAACTAAAAAAATATTTTTAAAAAAATTTTCTGTACCCCAGATCGCGTGCGCCATTCTCCCGTACACACTCTGATGGACGGGAGAGTTCAGCCTGAGAGCGTGTATTTTCAATAAAGCCTTGCCCAGCGGTTTTAATTCGCCTCCTTTTGGTCATCTGGCTTTACAAAAATAAAGAGTCCAAAATAGAACCACACATATATAAACAACTAATTTTGTTCAGAGATGCAAAGCAATTCAATAGAAAAAGGAGAATCTTTTCAAACTATGGTGCTGGAACCAGTGAATGTCCACAAGCAGAAAAGGGAACTTCAACCCACAGTTCACACCAATACAAAAATTAACTCAAAATGGGTCAGAGACCTCAATGTGAAAGCTAAAATTAAATTTCTGGAAAACCATATAGAAGAAAATTTCTGCAGCCTTGGGTTAAGCAAAACTCTTTGATTTGATATCAAAAACATGATCTATAAAATAACAAATTGATTAATTGTACTCTATCAACATTTAAAATTTCTGTTCTTCACAGGATGCTATTTACAGAATTCTCCCTCTGACAGGGAGAAATATTTAAAAGTACACAATTTTTTAAAAATACTTTTTTAGTTGTTGATGGATTTTTATTTTATTCATTTATTATTTATATGTGGTGCTGAGGATCGAACCCAGTGCCTCACACATGCTAGGCAAGTGCTCTACCACTGAGCTACAGCCCCAGCCCTAAAAGTACAGAATTTATTAATGTCATATTCAACACCTAAAAAGAATTCTCCAAACTCTATAAAATGGTTACAAATATTTTGAAATAGGCAAAGTATTTGACCAGAAAATTCAGCAAAAAGGATATTTGGATGGCAATAAACACATGAAAAGATGCTTAACATTGCCAGTCATTAAGTAAATGCAAATTAAAAACACAACTGCTACTATACGCCATCAGAAGGACTAGAATGCAAAGAAGGACCACACCAAATGTGACTGAGGCTATGGAGGGCCTGAACTGCCACTCTGTAGTTTTAATGGGATGCAAAATGTTGAAATCACTTTGAAAAATATTTTGACAATTTTTGAAAAAAGTTTAACATACACCTACCACATGATCTGCCATTCTTCACGCAGGCAGTTAGCCAACGGATGTGAAAGTACATAAGTCCAAATAAAATGCAAAAGACTTATACATGAATATGAATGCTCATCGTTGCTTTATTGTCATAGCCAAAACTGGAAACACCAATATAATAGAAAAACAAACTGTGGTATACTCAACTCATACAATGAAATACTTAACAATAAAAAAGGAATAAATTACTGATACATGCTGCCACATGAACAAATCTCAAAATGAATGCAGAGTGAAAGAAGGTAGATTAAAAAGGGGGCAGCCGGGCGCGGTGACTCAAGCCTAAAATCCCAGCACTTAGGGATGCTGAGACAGGAGAATCGCAAGTTCAAAGCCAGTCTCAGCAATGGTGAGGCACTAAGCAAGCAACTCAGTGAGACCCTGTCTCTACATAAAACACAAAATAGGGCTGGGGATGTGGCTCAGGGGTCGAGTGCCCCTAAGTTCAATCCCCAGTACCAATAAAAAAAGGGGGCGAGAGGGGGAGGTACTTGCTTGAGTAGGTTGTGGTGGTGTGTGCCTATTGTCCTAGCTACTTGGGAGGCCGCAGGAGGATTGTTGAGCCCATGAGTTCGAGACCCCATGAGCGGAGGGGTAAGAGTACTTGCTCAGGATTCCATTTATATGCATTCTAAGGAATGGAAACTAATATATAGTGAAAGGCTCAATAGAGGATGCCTGGGGCAGGGAGGGGAGGAGGTGGAGGGATTATAAAGGCCCCCAGGAGACTTGTGGGAGGGGCAGGTGTGTACAGTATCTCAATTGTCAGATAGCTTCATGGTGTATTTCCATGTCAAAACATGCACCTTCCAAACTACCAAGTCAGCTACCTCACCGGTCTAAGTATTCACCCAAGGGAAATGAAAGATGCAAGTCCACAGAAAGAGCCACCTGTGGTGACCATAGTAGTTCACTGGTGGTCACTTACTAAACATGCAGTCCTGGAGTAGACTATTAAGCCAGCTTCATGCTCAGTTTCCTGTGCACTGAAGGTGACCCATCTCCATTTCTTCACTTTTTTTCCATTTCGAATTTAGTAAAATGGCACTCATCAGGGTCAGTTTTCCCTTGTAGATATTATGAGATCTCCTCTACTGATTAGAGTCACAGTCAGAGCCTCTTCCTCTGATTCTTTTTAACCGTGCTTCTGTGACATCCACTACGGCTGTCTTTCTGGGTCAGACTTTGGCCCTGTGCAGTTTAATTTGTTGTCAGATTCTTTTCTGTTATTCTTCTTAGCAATAATATTCACTATTAATTGAAATTTCTAAAGTTGTTATCGAAAGGACTGGGATATGGCTCAGTGGTAGAGTGCTTCCTGACAAGTGTGAGGCTCTGAATTCTGTCCCCAGCACAAAAAGAAAGGGGTGGGAGCCGGGCGCGGTGGCTCAAGCCTGTAATCCCAGCACTTAGGGAGGCTGAGACAAGAGAATCGCGAGTTCAAAGCCAGCCTCAGCAATGGTGAGGTACTAAGCAACTCAGTGAGACCCTGTCTCTACATAAAACACAAAATAGGGCTGAGGGGGTGGCTCAGTGGTCGAGTGCCCCTGAGTTCAATCCCCAGTACTCCCTCCAAAAAGAAAAAAGAAAAAAAGAAAGGGGCAGGGAAGGAAGGAAAGAACTCATCATTGGCTTAATCGTCCTATGAGAGCAGTGAGCACATCCCTCAAATGCTAGATCCCCTGGGTTCTAGCATTCTGTGTGGTCGGTCCATTTTTCTTCTGTCCTCATGTAGGCGATACCTGTTCCAGGGTCTATGAGCCATTTTCAGGGTCACAATATCCACAGGGATGTGAAGGTGAACCAAAGAGCCTCAATTTACTTATGAACAGATTCATTCTTAATCTTTAAAATTAAAACATCCGGGGCTGGGGCTGTAGCTCAGGGGTAGAGCGCTTGCCTAGCATGCGTGAGGCACTGGGTTCGATCCTCAGCACCCCATATACATAATAAATAATAAATGAATAAAATAAAGATACATCAACAACTAAAAAAATAAAAAAAATAAAAAAAAATAAAAAAAAAAACATCCATTGCATTGGCAAAGGTTACACTTGATGAGAAACAATGTTGGCTGAGATGTGGGGAAGTGAGCATTCTCAGGCATGGAAGGAGCTCCTGCCAGGAAGGAGCAGGTGCTTTGAGACCATCTAGAGAACTGAGGGGGCCTGCACAAGCTCACTGGGAAACAACTATTTGCTAAATAGGAAAAGAAGTCATGAAGTGAGTACCATGAGTACCATGAAGTGGAAACTAGGTAGGGGATCGACCATAGCATCAGCCCCTCATGTGGATGCAGCCCCTCATGAGGATGGGACACCTGCAGAGGTGAACAAGAAACCATCGCCTGGACTCCCCACACTCCACCCAGCGTGTGGTCACATGTCTGAGTGTTCCCTGAGAGGAGGCCATCTCTCCAGGAAAGAGACCAGGTGTCAACTAGGGATGACAGGCTCAGGGTAAGCCTTTCCACTTCACTGAGGAGGAGAAATAAACTAGGACAAGGGTTAGAACATTTAAGAGAGGAAAGAGAATCAGGAGAACCCATTCGTGACCCAAGAAGTCTCATAAAGAAGGGATGGGTTGAGGGGCTGGGGCTGTAGCTCAGTGGCAGAGCACTTGCCTAGCACGCATGAGGCACTGGGTTCGGTTCTCAGCACCACATATAAATAATAAATGAATAAAATAAAGATCCATCAACAACTAAAAAAAATTTAAAAAAAAAAAAAAAAAAAGAAGGGATGGGTTGGGCTGGGATTGTGGCTCAGTGGCAGAGCACTTGCCTTGCATGTGTGAGGCCCTGGGTTCGATTCTCATCACCACATATAAATAAATGAATAAAATAAATGTCCATTAACAACTAAAAAATATTTTTAAAAATGAAGGGATGGGTTAGTCTCAATAGTGCACACCTACAATCCCAGTGCTCTGGAGGCTGAGGTAGGAGGATCATGAGTTCAAGGACAGTTTAGGCAACTTAGTGAGACCCCATCTCAAAATAAAATCAAAAGGCCTGGGTACATAGTTCAGCAGTAGAACACCCCTAGGTTCAATCCTCAATACTATAATAAAAAAAGAAAAGCAATAAGATCTCCGGGTTACAGTACTGTTGCTACTATAGTTCCTCCCCCACTCATTCAAAGTCCCTCCATGCATCTGAGCACAACTTGTCCCCCTGCTCCCACCTGTAAACTCACCCAGTGCTGTGTCTGGCTCAGGGTACAGGACTGTCCCATCACAGATGAGGGTAAGTCCTGAGCTGCAACAAAGAAATGGTGCTCTTTGGATAATGTGGCCTGTGGCCTGGACTCTGTCTTGCTCTGTAACCAGGCTTTTGCCTCTTGTTTGCTCAGTTTTTAGAAGATGATAGTGTCTGATACCAGGTATAAAGACGACATCTGGCTTTAGTCAGGCATGGTGGCACACACCTGTAATCCCAGAAACTATAGGAGGCTGAGGCAGTAGGCTTCAAGTTCAAGGCCAGCCTCAGGAATTTAGCAAGACCATGTCTCAAAATTAACAAATTTAAAAGGCTGGGGATGTAGCTCAATGGCAAATCACCTGGGTTTAATCCCCAGTATAAAAAAAAAAATGAATCTGATTTTAGGGAGTTCAGGGTACAGTTTGGTGATAGAGTGCTTGACTAGCATGCATGAGGCCCTGGTTCAAGCTCCAGCACTGCAAAGAGAGTGGCAAGGAAGGCAAAAATATGAATTGCCAACTCCAGTCTTAGCAATGCCAGCTCTTAACCAAAGCAGATAGAATTTGGCTTTTGAAACTTAATCAACTGTTGCCATGCTACAGAGCTATGGGTCACTCCAACCAACATGCAAGCCCTCCTATGTAGCCAAAGAATTTCAGAGCTGGGAAAATGGTGACCCCAGAGTGCCCCCTGCAGATACACATGAGCAGCGCATCATCAGGTGGCTCCATGTGACCACCCACATCTGCGAGCATTCAGTGTCAAGCCCTGCTCCCATGCTTCCCGCCTGTCCTTATTCCACAGTCACACAACCCTCCGGTGCATCTTCCCACAGGCATATAGCTGATGATGGATTGAGCAGGACTTTGCCAAGCAGAGCAAGGAATTCCAAAGCAGCCTGAGATATCCCTATCCACATCTGGGCAGGAAACCACCAGTCCCACAGGCTTGCTGACTCCACCTGATGTCACACCTTCTCTCTGCCATCTGTCTTTGCAGCCAGGGTATTAGAACACCTTGCAATTGACTTGCACACAAGCAGTTTGATGAATGGATGTGCAAGTGAATGCCAGAAGCCAGGGTCTTCTTTCTCTGGGATCTTCCATCTTTGATAACACAAGTGGTTAATACAGCAGTCAAATTCAATTTACTCCCTTGACCAAAGTGGGTAGTTGACCTGAGCCCATTAGGATTTCTTTCCCAGGACCTGGCCAGCAACTGTGAGTTCTGAGGGCTGACCCCAGCCTGGGGCAGTGTCGGCCAGGCTGCTATTCAAGTTGAGCATTTGCAGCCACTCTGAGAAAACTTCAGACTCCAGCCATGCCATTCCTGTCTGCTTCTGACCTTTCCTGTTGGCTCTGTGTGATGGTTTTGCATCCTTATCATTTAAATGACTTGGTTTCTGTTCCTTGCATTGGAAGATCTTAAATACCCCTGAATGGTAAGGAAGCCATTCAGAATCCACTCAGGTACATCCAAAAGGCATCTCTCACTCCGTTGCTATTCCTAGGAAAATCTACAAATAATTTTCTAGTTTGCCTGAATCCAGGAACTAATGGGTTTAGCCACAGGCCAATCAGGAACTTGCACAGGCAATGTTCAGCCAGCCAGCCACCCAGCCACCAATAAGCCTGCAGCCAGCCTGTGTACTATGCTGGACATTTGCTGTCGTGACTGCCCAGCCGTGGGGTCCCGCGTCCTGGGAGCTCCACCTGCAGAAGCCTCTCTGGCTGTCCCCTGATAGCACCAGGACACCATGCCTCCTCGTGGCAGACTGTGACCTTTGCCCCTTCTCTCCCAGTCAGCGCAGCTCACAGCAGCATTTTCAGGGCACCACCTCCTGAATTGCATGTGCAGAGACAACCCCATCTAACTAGTTTCACTAACGGTGATGTGAAAACCAAACCTGGTCTGTGGTCCAAGTCACCTTATTCCAGCACTAGCAGTTAAGATTTAAGAAACACGAGTAACACCAATGTATGAGCAATTCCACTTTATTGGAGAGTGAAAGAGGGAGGGGATAGATTTGATGGAAGTTTGGGTAGAATTGGAGTGGATAGATAGAAGTCCAAAAGCATCTTTTCATGTATATATATCTATATATATATATATTTATAAATATATATATTTATTTCATCTCTTTTTTTCCTCAGGAGTGAAGGGTTCACTGGGTCTGTTGAGAACAGGGTTGGGTCAGGATATGGATCCTGGGAGCTCTATGGTCTCCGTGTCATAAGAGATCTTTGAGCTAGAATAGTCCTTCCGCTTCAGGGTCTCTATGAGCTGCTGAAGTCGCTCGGCAAAGGAAAGTGTTTGGGGAACTTTGGTGGAAGGCCTTGGTGGAGGTGGTGGCGGCGGTGGAGGTGCGGGTGGAGGTGGGACCGGGAAGGCGGGCGTGGTGGGAACAGGGGTCATGGTGGGGGTGGGGACCCGGGGCGGAACCAAGGCTTGAGGACGGGCTGGAATGGGCCGGGGTGGGCGAGGCTGGTGGAAATACCAAGGACGGTGAGCAGAAGGAGGGCGGGAGATGGGTCTGGGTGGAGGCCGAGGTCGAGTAGGAGGAGGAGGGGTGGCCGGCTGAATCATGCGCAAGGCGTTAGGACCGATCTTGGAAGCAATCCAGTCCAGATAGTCCCAGGTAGATGTGTAGATTCCAGGGCGCTTAGCGCGGGCACAGCCTACCCCCCAGCTCGTGATCCCCACGATAACAAAGGGGCTTTGGTCGTTGTCTCTGCACATGAGAGGCCCGCCGCTGTCCCCCTGCCCAAAGGACACAGAGGTCACTCTCAGCCTGAGCCACTCTCCTTGCCCAGAGGGGTGGTGGGGTTCTGGGAGGACCATTTCTGCAGCCACATGGTTTCCTGCTGCCAGAAACAAAGCTGGGTGTGGTAAAGTTTGAGATGGTGCAACAACCTCCACTAGGATTGAGAACAGGGTGGACTGAAACAGGTTTCCTGCAGTGAGATGAGTGCAGCGTGTGCATGCATGTGGCTCTGCCTGCATACACCAGCACTTGTGGGCTTGGATGCTTTGAGTTCTGGGAAAGAGAGGGGAGCGTTGTCTTCAGGCACTAGGTTTGGGTGATATGTTCTGATTGCTGAGGTTGGGATCAAGTACCAAATGGGGTGATTGGTTCTCTGTAGGAGTAGCTGGTGGGAGTCACCTCTCATCTTCATTGTGACTCTCAGTGCTGGGAGAGGGACCAGGGAAAGAGTCACTGGAGAAGGGCGCTGGGCGGGAAGTAGAAGCAGTGGAGCTCAGGGACCCAAAAAGAGGTGTCCTCAGGCCTGGGGAGCCGTGGAGGGACCCAGGAGTCTGGCACCAGGAAGAGGGTTACCTGGCAGGTGTCGATCTTGCCTTCGGGATACCCTGCGCACACGTTGCTTGACGTGACACGCCCATTGTACCACTGGGTCGAGTTACACAGGTCGAGGTCAATGAGGTCCACACGAGCCTCCATCAGTACAGGGGATGGCCTGGGGGCTGCAGCCGGGCCACGCAATGGTCAGTGATAGAGGCAGACATGGAGGGAAGCCCTGCCTCCTCCTCCACTGAACCCCCATCCTTTTGTAATGCTCTAGTTAAACCTAATTGTCACCAGTGCCCCACCTTTCCTCATACACTCCTGAGGAAATGCACAACGCAAGAGCAGCCAGGGATGGGAGTGGGGCAGTGTCACGGGATGAAGGGGAGAGGAAGGAAGGGTGGGTGGGTGCGTGCACTAATGGTAGATGAGGGATTGAGGAGGTTAGTTGTAGCATTAACAAAACAACTGGAATCTGCCCAGCACTCGCTGAGTCACACCATCCTGTTATTCCCATTATGGATCAGGGGCTGGAGCGCCACCTGCCTATTGTGGGAAGTGGCAGCTGGAGTCTGGCCAGGATCGCCCTTCTCCAGACCCAAGTCTAGAACACACCCTTCATTTCCCACAATCTGACTAGGGATCAGCCTCCCTGCTTCTTACTCCTCATCAGGACTTCTCTGTCCTGCAGTGGACCTGGACAATTAGTCCCTCCTCACATGCCTCAGATCTGCTTCGAGGAGACTGTAGGAAGAAGAGAGCTGAATCTGGGTGTCCTTCAGAGGACCCTATCATGACCTGGAGGTTAGGAAAGGCCAGTCTGTGCAAGCTCATGCAAGCAGCATGCACCTGGCTCAGACGCAGCGCCCAGCCAGTGCCTCTGTGCCTCCCATTCAGTGCACACAGCAGGGCCCCTCCAAAGCAGCACCCACAGCCTAGCAGGGAGATCTGGAAGGTCCACAGCACAGGTGGGGAGCAGCCTAGGGTGAGGCAGACCTGAAACACAGTCATGCAGGCCCAGAGGGTACGCCTGGGGCATGTACACAGGGATGCACACTCAGCCAGCATCCTGTGCCAGGTGGGTCTGTTCTTCAGTCATTTCAGCCACCACCATTCCTCCCATTCAAGCTGCAGCAAGGGATTAATATGTGCCCTGCAGCTGGAGTGGTGGTGACACTGAGATGGCGGCAATGATCCTGGCTTGTTAGCAATCGAGATGGCTTTTTAGATTTAAGGCAGAACCATAGTCCTGAAAGTCATAATCATTGTGAAATGCCAGGTGTCCTAAAACAAGACGTTTTCCTCAATTCCAGCCCCTTGGCTTAAGTAACAAAGGCCAGAAACCTACAGGAACTCAAAATCCAAGGGAAAAAAGCAACACCCTGGGATACTCTTTGAGCCCCAAAGAAAATGAGTTCAAGGAGAAGCCAGAACAAGGAAGGTTCCAGAGTCACAGGAGATTGGAGTCTGAGTGTTTCTTTAAGACTTGCACTTAGAGCCGGGCGCGGTGGCGCAAGCCTATAATCCCAGCACTTAGGGAGGCTGAGATAGGAGAATCGCGAGTTCAAAGCCAGCCTCAGCAATGGTGAGGTGCTAAGCAACTCAGTGAGACCCTGTCTCTACATAAAACACAAAATAGGGCTGGGGTTGTGGCTCAGTGGTCCAGTGCCCCTGAGTTCAATCCCCAGTACCAAAAAAAAAAAAAAAAAAGACTTGCACTTAGGAGCCGAGGATGTTTGAAAAATAAATAAATAAATAACAAGTTTCTGGAGAATTCCAGGACAAAAAGGCCTTGCTTTGACCTCCAAGGTATATCTGAGAGCCTACAATTGGATAGCAACTGTGGAGGTGGGGCGAGGACCCTGAGAACAGCCTTCCAGGGACTAGAAAAACCTTCAAGCCATGGACAGGCCAGAGGGCAGATAGGAGGGCATCTAGAATGATGCACATCCTCACGCTGGACACCACGGCAGAACCTTGAGCACCAGCAGCTGAGATTTGGGTGGGCACCCTAGGTCAGGAAGTGACAGTCACATGTCAGCAAAGGCCAGTGAAAATGAGAGTAGAGGGACAGAACCAGTGACAAACCCATCAGGAATTAGATCAACCTCTGGAACAGGGAGTAAGAGTAAAAGAAAGAACCTCAAGGGCTGGGATTGTGGCTCAGTGGCAGAGTAGGTGCTCGCCTCACATGTGGGAGGCACTGGGTTCGACCCTCAGCACCTCATATAAATAAATGACTAAATAAAAGTCAACCAACAACTGAAAAAAATTTAAAAAAGAAAGAGCCTCAAACAAGTTTTAAGCCCCAAATGGCTAAATTGCTTGCGTTAAGAAGCCTAAATGTGGAGCTAGGGTTGTGGCTCAGTGGTAGAGCGCTTGCCTCGCATGCGTGAGGCACTGGGTTTGATCCTCAGCACCACGTAAAAATAAATAAAAAAAATATATTTTAAAAAAAAGAAAAAGCCTAAATTTTCCATCTTCAAAGAAGAGACTGAGAGCAAGGTCACTATGTCACCACCCTAATGTGAGTGATGAAAATCTATAGGGCTGCTGTGGAAAACTGGAGTGTGGGTCATGCACAGAGACCAAGTTCCACCTGGCTGTCCACTGACAGAATCTTGCTGTCCACTGCTGCCCCTGGAACAAACAGTGCCCCTATGCTTCAAGTACATGGGGAGGTGTTGGACTCAGCATAACCATGGAGCCAGCAATGGAGGTTGCTCTAGACTCCTCCCTTGACCCTCTGCGAGCCCATCTGCAGTGGAAAAAGATTCCCCTACCCACTCACCATTCAACTGGTGCCAAGCGGGTCAGGCAGTGTTGGATAGGTGAGAGATTTGGGCCAGAGAAGAGGCAAACAGCTTACCAAGGACAGAGAAGTCTAGAGAGGCAATTACTATCATCATGAGCAGCGAGGGACCTGTTGGATGGCTCCGAGGCGCCTGAAATACTAGGACACCCGTGACCTGCAGAAAGCCCACCTACTGCCTGCCTCCCTCTCAGGTGACAGGGAGAATGTCAAGCAGCTCAAATGAAAAGGGTGGAAGTTGGTGCCAGGACTAGCCAAGGACAGAGCACCAGGAGCCTGCTGCTGCTGGTGGGTAAGAGTGGCCCTGCATGGCAGAGGTTGGGGTGCTCAGCTCAGAGGCCATCCTTACACAGGAGCAAAACTAGCCCATGGCCACAAAAGCTCATCTAGAATTCCCCTCTAAATGCTGTTTCAGTGTTTCCAGAATCCAGCAGGTGGGGCTCCAGGTGCCAGGTAGAGACAGGAAAAACTGCCAAGGTTCTACTTATGCCTGCCGTTCAGGCTTTCCCTGGCAACCAGTCCTGTGACCCTGGACAGGGGGCTCAGTTTCCCTCACACTCAGCTTCTCCAGCTGTGAAAGGGCACTGACAGCCTCTGCCCATGGCGCCATGACGAGGACTGAAAGTTGCTCAGCCAGGCATCAGCGTGTGACCCCTGTCCCTCCAAGCCCACCAAAAGAATGACCAGCACACCCTCCTCAGAGCCCATCCCACACTCACCCTTCTCCTTTATGTATCCCCAGCCAGCCACATAGCAGGTCTGGGGAACTTTGGGAGGGCCTGCCTTAAAATTGGGCAGGCAGCCTACCCCAATGAAAGGCCCACATGGAACAGGAGGGGTGACCTTCAAGAGAGCAATGTCGTTCCCCTCGGTCACAATGTTGTATTTTTCATGGATGATGATTTTCTCCACATATCTCTCCTGCAGAGGATCATTCACTGGCATGTTTGTCCCATATTCAATTTCCTGTGCTCCAAAAATCAGTCTCCAGTCATAGACTCTTCTGTGGGTACAAAGGTAAAACAGTTGTTCTCACAGACAGGTTGACAGAAGCCCTTGGGGAGTGACCCTCAGAGCCTTCCCCCAGCCAGGGTCCAGTTGCCACTTGGCCCAGGACCCCAGGGAGACCCTGCACAGAGCCACTGAGGAAGTTCCCTTTCCAAGAAGAGCCTTCTGGAGACCTCCCTCTGGGTGTTCCCACACGTACTTCTTGTTGTCGAAGCAGTGAGCAGCTGTAAGCACCCAGTGGGAATTCAGCAGGCATCCTCCACATGAGTGGTACCTGCGGTTGTTGTGGGGCTGGTAGACCTGGAGGCTGACCATCCAGGGCCAAGCCCCATGCTGCACAACATGCCCTCCAATGACTCGCAAGCCCCCTTGTGGGTTCTGCCTGAACCGTAACCCACAGGGACCACTGAGGAGAGACCAAGACACAATTCAAACCAACAGGCACAGCCAGTCCTTGTTCCTGGGGGGAGGCAGGGATATGGAGCTGGGAAAGGTGGGAAAGAGTGGTGGAGTTCCAAGAAAGGGGAAACCTGGGGTGTACAAGAAGCCATCAGCTCTAGGAAATGGTTTGGAGTTATTCTGGGGTCTTATGATATCACAAGATAGGAAAGAGGGGCCATACATAGGGCTGAACAGGCCCTAGAAGTATGGGGGATCCCTGGGCAGGGTGGGAGGCTAGAGGTGGAATGAAGGGTCTGGAGGTAGAAGAACATAATGAACTGGGGTCTTTAGAGACAATCTCAGCAGAATCAGATTATTTAGGGAATCTTGGGGCTGTAGTGTTAGGGTTAGACAGTAGCAGGAGGAGAATCACTGCAAGCAGATACAGGGGACCCAGAAGTGGAGGTTCTAGGAACTATGACAGGTGGGAAGCCAGTAGTAGTTTGGGAGTTGTTGGCATGGTGGGGCACTTTAGAGGTGAGAGTCTATAGGTAGAAGGAAGTGCTAGAGGCACATGGTAATCCTGGGACCTTTGGCGTCAGGCTCACCAGGGACATCTTAGTTGTTTGTGGAGGACAGGGCATCCTGAAAGTCAAGACTTGATGTCTGAGTGGCAGCGGGGTCAATCACCAGAGGAATTAGTAGCATGGATTTAGGAGCTGAGTGCTCCCTCTCAGGGGAAGCTATGGACAACTCAGGAACCAAGGGCTCTGGACTGATGGTTCTGGGAGCAAGGAGGGTCTGAGCTGGGTATGTGAGATCCAGGCACTGCTAAGGCCTAAGTGTGGCCCCCTCCCTATCCCTGGACAGAGGAAGTCTGAGTGTGACCTGTTGAGCTTCCCTGACCAAGGTGCCCCTGACACTTACTCACACGTGGAGTTATCTTTGGCAACCACAGACACTGCCAAGACCAGGAGAATGGCAGTTGGCAGCATCTCCACCATACTCCTGCCCCAGCTTGGCATGCAGGCCATGACCTCACAAAGCTCCGTAGCCTCCTGGCCAATCAGCAGGGTGGTCTCCCCCCAGCCCCAGCAATAAGCCAGGCAGGCCCCCTGGCTTAACTGATCCATGCTGCAGTGACTCCCCAACTTCCTGCACAGGTCCCCCCACTACCAGGGTGGTGGGAGACTGATGGACTGCCCTGTTCCCTCCACCCCCAAGGCCAAGGTCTTCACTGCCAATTACTCTTCCAAGGTCCTACTGTGTGAGTAGAGTTCAGGGTGTGTCTCTTTCAGCTGTAACCAGCACTGAGGAGCTGTTTGGCCCTTCTTCAAGAAAAGTGCAAGATGCCTGTGGTTAAGAGGAGTCAGGTTCAGAAGATCTGTGGATCCTTACTACTTGGTGGGTAAAACTGTCTTTTCGTCCTCTAAGTATATGCCATCAGTACACTTTTCAAAGAACCATTTTGAATCTCCCAAGTTTCTGACTACTGCATCCACTTTTCTACTCACAGCTGAGAATCACAAGGTCCCCTGCCTGAACATCCAGGCCTCCCGTCTGGGATCTAAGTAAAACAAGTGGAGCAAAGTGTTATCTTCCATGCTTACATGTCAGTTTTCACCACAGTGGCCTGCAGATCACAAAGCATCACTTTTTCTGATTGTCAGGAGACAGTATCCTGCCTCTCAGGAAGTGACAAATGCTCATCACAGATTCCTGGATGTTAAAATGTTTTGCCTCCCCTGAAAGAATGTCAGGAGCTCTGGTCTGCTGCAGCCGCATGTGGAGCACACCTACCTCCTCCCCCTCAGTGTGAGTCTTGCCAGCCTATCAGAGGGCAAAGAGGTTGCTCCTCTACTAGGAAAGTGACAAGATCCCCTCTCTCTTACCTATTGGGACATCTCCTTTCCTCTTCCTGAGTGTTCACATTTTGGATTATGGATGATCTTGATTTCTCTGCCTGTCTTCTCTACCTGAAAACTATACTTTCTCATCTATAAAATTTGCAGGAGGTCACATGCCCCTCAACTGAATGTTCATCTCAAATATCAAGGAGCTCTCACCTCTCCCTGTGCATGAGAATATCTCCTTTCCTCCACTTCAGGGCCAGAGGCTTAAATCTCCTCCACCCACAGGCTAAGAAGTAAGTCTCATCTCCACCATCTAGTTTCATCTTGTTGCATCTTCTCTGCCTGAGAGTCAAGAGGTCTTACATCCTCTGTCCAAACGTCTAAAGGTTGCATTTCACTGTGAGTGCCCTGAAGTCTCAAGTATAATGAAGTGTCAGGAGCTCTCATTCCACCATTAACTGCCAGGAAGTTTCCTACTCTCCACTTGGGAATAGTCTCATCATCACCTGAATGTCACAAGCTTTTATCTCCTTTACTAGAGCATCACAAGGTCTCCTCTCCAAATTTCTCGTGTCAGCTCTCAGTCTGTCTCAAACTCTTACCTCTCCTATTTACAGTCATGAAACCCTGTATCTCCTATCTGAGGAGATTAACCCTGCACATCTGAGGCCCCCAGGGCAAAGCTGGAGCATTCTGAGGTCCTGAGGACTTCCTGGCCCTGAAGGAAGAAGCGTCTTCCCTCGGGTGTTTGGAGCTTTGGCTCTCAGCCTGCTTCCTGTGCCACTTCCGCACCACTTCTGGTTTCTCTGGTCTAGACCTTGAAGACCCTGACAAGTCTTCTGAGGCTTTTGACCTGAGGAAATATTCATCTTCTCCTCCCAAATCCTTGGGGAACCAGAGTGGGCAATGCTGTTTCTATGAAAGACAGGCTCCCCCTACCCTTGCTCAGAGGGAAACCAGCCTCTCCGGTCCCTTCTCTTCTCTGCTGCAGGCAGGCCCTCTCAAGGCCTCTCTCCTTGACTTCCTGGGTGGTCCCTTCTGTATGATGACCAGAGTTTCTAGCCTAAAAATGAGACAAAAAATTGAAAATGTTGATCTTTTGTAATTGTGGGGCCTTATAGACAGACTGCAAGTCTGTCTCAATCCCAACCTCAAGGGGGCCTTTGCCATCACTTCAGAGCCACGAGAACCTCACCTGCCCCTGAGCAGCCTGCAGGGCATGTGCTTCTCCCGAGAGCACACTGCAGGCTCCTCTGCCCTCCCCTTTGGTCCTCCTCACAGATGGTCCTGCTTTCCTGGCCGCTGGCTTCTCCCCACTTACCACCAACCCCTGACGCAAGTCGCAAGTCAGACTAGTCTGCTGTTTTCATGCTGACTGAGGGGCAGAACCCACTGCCCCCTGCAGTAAGTCCTCCGCTGGCTGTCAACCTGGAGCCTCCCGCTCAGCAGCACTGTCTACCCACTCAACTCTGTTCCTGCTCCCTGTCATCCAGGTGGCCCTCCCTACTCCATGAGCTGTGCCCCTACCAGATGCCCCACAGGCTGTTTCCCTTGACACATTATTTGCCAGTGGCAGCTGACTGTGCACTTAAGGCCTGTGCCCTTGAAGGTCTAGTTCAAATAGCCTGAAGAGATAACCCTCACATCCCTGAGGGGCTCATCCTCGGGGGGATGATCCTAGGTGAGCGCTAGCTTCCTCTAATTGGAGATGGTGCCAGGGGCAGTGAGGATGCAGAGTGAGGGCCGGAAAAGGAGGACTTCCTGGAGGAAGGGACCTGGAGTTCAACCTACAGAGGTGGTGGGGGGGGGCCATCCAAGCAGGAGGGGCAAATGGCAGTGATGTGACCCTGTGACTAGATGGGCTCCAGGACTGCAGGAGTGGAATGAGGCCTATGGAGGCCAGAGGGTGGGAGGAGACACACCTTCCTTCACACAGACAGTCTGGTGTTAGTGAGCAGAGGGCCAGAAGGGAGACGGAAGACCAGCACCTGAGCCAAGGGAAGAAATGGCCCGACTGTGCAGCAGGCATGGACAGGACGGGGGAGCACGAGGATTCAAAATCAAGAGCTGCAGGTTTTATAAACAACTGGGCACTGGAGAGCAGTTTTAAGCCCTAGATTTAAGATCACGACAGAGGGACTGGAGTGTAGCTCAGTGGCAGAGCATGAAGCCTGGCCTGAAGCCTGGGTTCGAGCCACAGAACCAAAATATAAAGAAGTGGCAGAGATCATGGAGGACCACCAGACTTGAGCTCAGGAGCCACCACTCTGCTGAGCAGAGAAAAGGTCCAGTGTCAAAAGCCTGGATGGGAGACCAGCAGAGGCCTGGGTCAGAGACACAGCTCTGAGTCACCAGCACATGTGGTCAGGGCTATGAGTCTGTGCGACCCAAGAGTCACAGATTCCGCTTCCCAACATCCCTTCAAACAGGCAAGTGGAACATGACTTCATTTCTTATAAATTTATTACATAATATTATAATAATTATCAATAATAATAATATAAGAAACATAGATCTCTGTGGGGTGTATCACAACGTCAGGGTCAGGAGGCCTCAGGACTGGAGCAGGGGGTGAAAGCCCCTGGATGGAACTCCATACAAAAGGAGGGGTGAAGCGGAACTGACCCTGTAAAGTTAAAAACCCAAATTGAACGGAACCAAAAACCCACAGGTGAGTGTGAGACTGAGTGTGTATGTGGCAGTCTGTTACAGTGACCGCTGCTGTGTGTGACCTGGTCTGTTCGTGAGAGGGTTAGTGGGTGTGACTCTGAGCCCAGGGAATGGGGCCGGTGGGCCAGGGAGGGGCGGGCACAGACCGGTGTGCCAGGCCCCTGGGCTATGAAAACTTGTTTTCTTTTTTTTTTTTTTTATTAAAAAAAGCTAGAAATATAAACAGAAACTTGTGAGTGACGTCGATGGAGCTTAGTCCAGACTCCAAACCCTAGGTTTAAAAATGCCCCAGGCCCCCCACCCCACAGGCCATTGCTGAGTGTGAGGAGTCACAGTAGGGGGGCTAGGGCACCCTCGGGGTCTGACTCTCCCCAGGGCCTGTGGTGGCATAAGTGTAGGGGACTCATGATCCCCTCAGAAGCCCAAAGAGGGGCACTGCCTCCAGGAGGCCCTTGGGCCTCCCCATGCAGCAGGAATTCAGCAAAGAACCCTGCTCAGGCTGGGGGAGGCTCTGGAAGGACAGGCTGGGCAAACAGCAGGGCCCAGGGACAAGCTGGCCTGACTTTCTTTGGAAGAGGAGACAGGGTGCTTTCACAGGCACACACCCATGCACACACCCATCATACACTTCCACAGCCCCCACACCAGTCTGCAGCAGCCCCTGGGGGCCACTCCACAATCAGGCACACACAGAGCTCCCACGTGCTAAGTGGCACCCAGGTTCCACACACGCACACAGGTGTGCACACAGGGCAAGAACAGGAGACTTTGGGGTCCAAGGCTGGGAGGCTTCTCTGCTGTAGTTGCCCAAGATCGTAGAGAGGATGCTGGACCCCTTCTTGGGGAGAGACCCTGTGAGGAAGATGGCTAGGGGTGGAGTGCTAGGGCCCAGCCCCAGCCCCAGGGCGACGGTCTTCCAGGCCACCAGGCCCTGCTGGTGCCAGCAGGACTGATGCCTGCCGCCCCCGACCCCCTCCCCCGCCCCGAGCAGCACCTGAAGGGTGGGTGGGGCACACTATAGCTCAGCAAGGGAAGGGAGCCGAGCCTGGGCCCCTGGGTGGGCCGCCAGGACCCTGGCCAACCCCAGACCAGCTGGAGTGTCCCCTGCCCCGTATGGGGTGGCAGTGAGGGGCCGGAGATGGAAGACTGGGCAGCTGCGGTGGGACCAGCGGAGGGCTAGGGGGAAAGGGGACGGGAACTATTACGGACAGAGATATTTGTTCCTTTTCTCGTTCCAAATATAGAGTGGATTAAAATATGCAAAAGAGGGGGCTCCTTGGCCCCCATCTAGAACCCCAATGTCTCCCCCCTCCCCCCGAGTCACCAAGGCGTGTCCTGACTTTGCATGCTGGACTAGGTTCCCCCTCTGGGAGAATGGCCACCTGGAGCTGTGAAGGTGGTGGTTAGGCCAGAGCACCCCACCCCCAAACAACTCCTGCCCCAGCCTCCCTGGACCTCGCCCTTTCTAAGTGCTGGGTGGGGCTCGGCAGCAGGGCAGTGGAGGGCACTAAGCAATGTACAGGGCAAGTCTCCGAGCAACAGCAAACGGGACGATTCATGCAACATTCCTGGCCCGGGCGCCGTAGTAGGGGGCAGGCCGAGCCCGCGGCCCGGGGTTGGGGTGGGGAGCCCTGCCCGCAGGGCGCAGCTGGAGCAGGAGTGGGGGTAGGGCGTCAGCTGCCTTCCAGCTGCCTGAGCGCGCGTTCGATGTTCATGCGGTGGCCCACGCGCGTGACGCCCAGCTCCACGAAGTCGTCCTTGGTGAGTGCGGGCAGGTGTGCGCCCTCGATCTCGTGGTCCTCGAAGCGGTCGCGGTGCTCGCCTAGGTGGATGCTCTCCAGCCAGTCGCCCACGTCAAACTTGCTCCAGAGCTGCAGCGGCTTCTGCTGGAAGGGCCGACGCGGGCCGGGGGCACCGGGGCCAGGGCCAGGCGCAGGCGAGGGCAGCGGTGACGGCGAAGGGGAGCGGCTGCGCGCGCTCACGCTGCGCACCACGAAGCGCACCTCCTTGGGCTCGTGCGGAATGGAGAGGCTGGACGACTTGAGGATGGTGGGAGGCGTGAGGCCGAAGGGCCGCCCCGCACCCCCCGCGCCCGCCCCCAGCCCCTCCACCCGCTCCAGCGACGCGGGCTTCACTGGGCTCGGGGCGCGTCGCGCCACGGGGTAGCGGCCGCTGGGCCGCACCGAGTAGGAGGCCCCGCTGCCCGGGCCCCCGGGGCTGCGCTGCGCTGAGATGGTGCTCAGCTCACCGAGGCTGCTGAAGAGCCTGCGGAGGGAGAGGGGGTCAGGGCCAGGTGAGGGGGTGAAGTAAAGTGGGGCGGGCAGAGGGGAGTGGGGTAAAGGGCCAGGAGGACTGTGGCTGGGGAGAATATCCTATGGTTGTCCTAATCCTTTTGCTTGGCTCCCAGGTTCAGAGCCAGTGTCCTGCTCTCAGAGACCCCTAGACTGGCTGGAATACGAGCAGTAAAACTGGTGCCCTCCTCCCCACACTTCAGGGAGGCTCCAAGAGCAGCCCACCAAGGAAGGAGCCTCTCACGGCAAAGAGCCAGCTGTCCCCTCACTGCCAGCCTCCAACACTGGCTCTGGGCATGGCACCATACACAGATGTCCTGGACAGTGACACTCAGACAGTAGCCTTCGCCACTCTCCCCCACATAGCTCTGTTCCCCAGAGGAGACCCAGAGAACCTGGTTAGCTTCAGGGACAGCTGAGTCATGGAAAAGGCTGGCAGTGGTGCAAGAATGAACAGGTCCACAACACTGGAGACAAACACCAAGCAGTGCTCGCACCCACGTGGGGTGGTGTGTGCTGGTGTGAGGCAGCAGTGCACCACGACACACAGGCAGCCTGCCTACACGGGGCAGCTCAGGACAGCAGCGGTACCCACTCAGGTTGCAGACATGCAGCAGTGGCAGGGCCTCAACAGCTCACAAGTGGACACATACAAGGACAGATGGCACCTCACTTCCTCACCTGCCAGGACCCAGGACCTTTAACCCTGCCTCATCCTGACCATGACAGGAGGCCTGCCTGGGGTGACTGCTCCAAAGCAAACCCACTCCCACATCCCCATTCCTCAGGGACTTCCAGCGGCACCAAAGCCCCACGCAGCCATGCAGAGCAGACCTGGGCAGCTGGCACAGCACATGGACTGTGAGGCATGGGATGGGCATGCTCACTTACACAGCCGGCGCTCGGGACCACCGCGCAGCTAGACAGCGCAGCCACATGCAGATGGGCAGGAGAGAGCAATGAGAGAGAGTGTTAGCAGGCCAGGCCCACACAGCCCACGGTCACACCACACAACGGGCAGCCAGGTGCAGCACCCCTACCAGAGACCCTGTGCAAGGAGGGACTCAGGAGTTGGGCCCAGCTACCCTGGAGGTGCTGGGGGAAGGGAGGCACCTATGTGGGATCTGAAAGTGCAGGTGGGCTTGACATCAGAGTGCACTCCTGATCTGCCTGTTCTCCAGTGTTCTGGTCTGTGCAGTGCAGACCAGTGTTGCTTAGCAGGCACCTGGCACTTGGTGGTGCAGTCCCTTGACATCCTCTCTGCTGTCTGACTGGTCTGTCACCCCCCACCCAATGCCTGCCCCGAATCCAGGCAGGCCTAAGGAGTCCTCCTCTGTGTTGGGAGTCCACCTTTTGTGCTGTCCACACAAAACCTCTGGTGCCTGTCCTGCACCTGCATGGCCCCTCCTCATTCCTGCCCTTAAAGCAAGTTTTATCTTTCATCTCCAGCCCCTCTCTGGAGACCTCTTTCCCACTCAACCTCATTTACATCCCATCCCACTGGCTGCCTCTTCCTCGGCCTGTCTTCATTGCCTCCTCCCAACTGCTCAGACCCATAGCAGAGCTTCCTGAAGGGGCAAGACCATGCCCCCAATAGAGGACTCCACAAACACCTGAGGTGGGCACAGGGCACAGGCAAGACCACCAGAAGAAAGGCTCACTGGTCCTATGGTGCCTGGCCAGAGGGCGCCACCTGCACTTTTGGGGCAAAGTGAGGCAGTGGGGTTCCCTGGGGGTGGTGACTGCAGTGCTGGCTGAGACTATGAAGGAATCACCCCTGTGAGGACAGACGGGTTACTCACAGAGGAGGAGGACCAGGAATATGCACCTCGCCTCCCACCCCCAAACTAACTCACCAACCCTGTCCAGAGCACCTGCACCACAGGACAGATACCTGCCCAGGCCCCATCCTAAGGGATAGGTTTCTGTGTTGTTCTGATGTCAGGTATACCTGGAGTCTCAGAGGTGTACTGTCCAAGGGGTGGGGGAACCCCAGCTGAACAGTGGAGACAAGCACCGTGCAGCTGATGGGCCGTGCAGTGAGAGGTTCAACTAGACCCTGCCCAGGGAGGTTCGAAGAGGACAGAGCAAGCTAGCTGTGCCTGTCTGGATAGCACTGAAGCCCTCCTGCCTGGCAGGGGTGACCTGGAAGCCTCAGCCAAGGACAGACTGGCTCAAGGTTCCCAGGGGCTAGGGGCCAAGAGACTGAGGAGCACTGGGCTGGGAGTGGAGAGAGGGCCAATCAAACACCCACCCTCTCCTACACATGCTGGGCACATCAAGAAGCCTAGAAGGAAAGCCCAAGGAAGGCTGTGCCCTCCAAAGCCCCAGGGCACAAGAGGGCATGGCCAGCCACCCAGGGATTAGATGTGTACTTTCTGCCCTCCCTTGGGGACGAGTGCTGCCCACCTTGTCCCCGGGGCAGGAACCCCAGCAGTGTCCACATCTGACTTCCATGGGTTTCTATACATCTCTGCAAGCCGGGTTTGGTCCACTGGCATGCATGGCTGTCTGACCACCTCCCTAACCAGGCTCCAGCCACTGCACGGCCACCTCATAGCACCTATTGCATCCCAAAGGGATGGGCCACAACACCTCACCAGGCATAGCCAGCAGCTTCCTTCCAGAAGACAGCTTGCTCAATGAACACCCAAAGCCCCCAGTGTCTCTTCCACCAACATCTGGATCTTGTCCACAGTGACTCCTGGCCAGTGAAGCTTTTCCTCACCCCCTTGTTGACCTGCTCATCCATGTCCCTCAGAGCCATCCTCTCCTCAATCTCTTCTTGTATGGGTTTTCTGTTCCCTGCTCTTTGTAGTCTGCATTTTCTCTGGGCTACTGCTGGCTATGGCTGATGTGCACAGGAATGTCACATAAGGCCCCGCCTCTACTGGAGTCTGGTAACATACTCCCCACCCCACCTCAGTGATTAATGCCCCACTGTTCCCACAAGAAGCCTAGGTGCCACTGTCAGCTCCTCCCTCTTTTCACCCATATGGCTGACGAGTCACCAGCTCCTAACTTTAACCCAGGCCCTCTGCATTGGTCATCTCTGGTCCAGGCTTATCATCTCAGGACCTTTCACCTCTTTTTTTAGGGGTGCTGGGGACTGACCCCAGGGCCTCATGCCAGGAAGATACTCAAGCACTGAGCCCCAGCTCCCCACTTTTTCACTGTGCTTGACTCCTGGTACCTGGCACAAAGCCAGGATTACAATATGCACTGAAAAAATATCATAAAAAGAAGGCAGCATCCCCCACCCAGGCTTGCCCACCTCTGTCAATCCATCGGTACCAATGGTAGGAAGGAGTCCACACTCTGGCCCGGCCTCCGCCTTAGGCTTTCTGTTCTTAAACTCACATGGGACAGGCCTAGGCCTATAGCCTCATGATCTGGGGGCCTCATTAAGGGAAACAACAATCTTCAGTAGAAGCACAACCAAACAGGACTCCAAAACTTCTGGATGTGTCTCTTCTGCTGCAGATGCTTCATTCCTACCACATGGGCCTGTTCACAGCTCTCGCCTGACATGCCCCAGTGTCACTATGTCCCCTCCTCTGTGGCCCACTTCTGTTCCCCAGCAGAGTTCAAGTCTCTGGGAATGGACACATGCCTCACCTGCATATGGCCTGCAGGGATGCTGCATCCTGGCCCCAGTTCCTGGCTGGCCTCGAGGCACCTGCCAATATGATCACCCAAGCAGGCAGGGCTTTGTCCAGATCCCTTTCAGACATGCTAGTAGGCAGGACCTCTCAGCCATCCTGAGGAGAGTGGGTCTCCTGTGAGGTCCAATTTATGACCCTAACAGGTCTGGAGAGTATGGTATGCCGTGCCCTCCTCCACATGGCTAGTCAAAGGCACTGAGAAGTACTGTCACAAAGACACTTTGTGTTTCCAAAGTTATTTCACAGTGAGCTTTTTCTATAAAACCAGATAAAAGGGTCAGACAGGTATAAAACTGATAACCAAGGGATTGATAACCAGAGGATTGCTGTGGTCTCAGACCATATGTGGGATTCAGGCCCAAGCATGGGCCCTGAAGATGAAGTGAGTTCAGACACAGCATAGGCCTTGAGACAGACAGGTGGGAAGGGCCCCACAGCCAGTTGTGGGGAGAATCAGGTTTGAATCAACATGCAAATACAGCCTGAATCAGGTGTGGGGCTGAGTAGACAAATGATCTGTCTGTCAGGGCTAGACCTGAAGGCGGTGCACAGAACAGACGGATGACCAAGCATGGATGTCTCAGAGGCCAACAGTCCTAGTCTCCCAGAGGCAGCCCAAGGGTAATGCATCCTCCTGCTGCCACCTGAAAATCAAGGGTGGCCCTGTGCAAACAATCCAGTCATTTTTCTCAAGTTTCTGAACTTTGGTTTCATAATATACAGAACAGCTTAACTTGCCCAGAAAGATCTCAGGCTGTTGGGTCCCTTATGGCTAAAGAATATCAGAGCTTGGACTGGGTCATCCTGCAGAAGGTAGTGGAAAGGGCTGCTTCCTTCCTTGTGGTATTCACCAAGGGAGGGAAGGGATTAGTTTGGGAGATGAAACTGAGGGACCACACAGAGAACCAGAGACATGGCTCAGGGGTGTGACTCTTAAGGTGGTTTTGGCTGCTGCCCTAGGACCTCTCCCAGAATAGGACCTGGGAAGGAAGCCACTGTGCCTGGACATCAGAACTTCCCACACTTTGGACACTTCTCTAAAAGGCAGTCCATATGGGCCATGGAAAGACCAGACCCAAAATAGGACTGGACACAGACATGGCCACAGATGTTTTGTGTTCAGCCCTCTGCCTACAGCCAGAAGCATAGAGGATGTGGTGGGGAGTGGGGCCCAATTCAGAAGGCTGTTTTTTCCCAGCTCTGACAGGAAGGAAGAACCTAATAATGAGCAAGCAGAACAGAAGGGAACGCAGAGGCAAGAGGAGCCAGGAGCCAGGACAGTGGTACTTTAGTGCAGTTGGGCAAGCAGATAACACTGGGTGCTGTTTGTTACACACACGTCCGATATGTGCAGGCATGTGAGTCCGTGCTAGGCAGTGAACATGCCGTCCACTGGTGTGTGAGGAGACTGTGGAGCATAATCCCAGTGCTGTCATCAGAAGGGGCTTAAGGGTAGAGCTTCAGGTTACAACAGAGAATGGACCTACGGTCATACACACCACACTTACTGGATGGAGTGACTCTGGAACCTCAGTTTGTCTGGAAAATGGAGAGTATATTATTGGCCATCTAACAAAATGGTTGTGAAAATGAAATAATGTGATGTGACATTCTCTAGTGCCACATCTAACATGCTTATTTTCCCACAAAGGCCTCTAGTACTTAACCTTGGTGCCTACCTAGGTACCTGGGTGTTGGTGAGGGTGAAGTAAGGCTGGCTCACGTGTGTGAGGACCCATCACACCCCAGCCCCATGCCTGCTTCACGTTCCAGCGTGCCCACCCTCAGGCAGCCTGGGAGTTCTTGTCATTACAGACCATTCCACAGGCGAGGAACAGAAGGTCTGAGAGTCTAAGTGGCCTGCTCAAGAAAACAAAGCTGAGATGTGGCTGATGAGGGTGGAGAGGCAGGGCCATCTGAGGGCTCTGAGCCAATGTCAGGCAAAGCAGCAGGATGCTGAGGCTGGCGAAGGCACAGCACAAGGGATACCTGCTGTTTTAGGTCTGGTCAGCAGCTGATTTTCCTCTGGAAAGTAACCTCCCCTTAGTCTCAGCTCCTGTTTGCCAGGTGGGCTGTCCCCCTCCCCCCACATATCCCACCTATGACTAGCCAATGACCCCAGTGATCACTGGAAAAGCCCAGCCAATAGAAGCCATGCAAAGGCAGACAAATGGAAGGGTCGGTAGTCTGGCCTTGCCTCCCCCACCCCATAAAGCACCCAGGCCTGGCGACACACAGTCACAGGCTAAGAGAACTTTACTGCAACTGTGGAGAAGCCAAAGACCACAATGGCAGAATGAGTCTAGAGAAGGAACATGCCAGAAGTTTCTGGCTGAGGATCACTGGATCTGGCTCTGCTGCCAACTACCCAGTGGGAGCCAGAGCCCATGACAAGGACTGGGCTCACTGAGCCTGACTGCAAGAGCTTGACGTCCAATAGATGGGAGCCCCTTTGCCTATCCTTCCATGGAATTCACCCTAAACCACAAAAGACAGAACTTGCACTTGGCTTCACTCTTTTAACCACTTAGCAAATGTTTACTGATGGCCTGTACGAGGCCAGACACCGTGCAATGCTCTGTAAGTGGCTTTTATTTTCATCGTGACCAAGAGGCAGAAAGGAATAGAGCAGCTGGCAGGAGAAGCAGAGATGGAGGGCAGGGCTAGGTCAGGAGATCCCCATCCTCAAGGATCTGGTCCTGCACAGAGGCCTAGAACCAGGCCACCCGACCCTACTGATCACACCTGATGCGTCCACTGTAAGGATACCCTGCACACCGCACTGCTGGAAAGAGGCTTTCAGATTTGGCTGGGAGTTGGAAGAGGCTGAAAGAGTAGAAGGCTCCAGAGCAAACTTTAGGATGACAAGCGCTAGGAGCAGCGTTCCTGGAACCCTTAAGAGAGGCATCATGAGCTTCCCAAGTCCCCATTTATCTTTTTGATCCTAAACTGGAAGAAGGTAGGAGGGACAAGCCCTTAGGAATGACACCTGCAGTCCCTAACTGTTCATCACTCACTACTCTGTGACTCCGCTTTCCACAACTGGCAGCAACCACTCATGGCAGAAAGGAGTCAGGAGGGAGAATCTTGCCCAAACCTGGGGTGAGGGGACCTTGGGGCACAGAGGCAAAAGCAGCTTGAGAAAGGCAAACAAGGGGCTGGCCAGCTAAACCAGCACACATGCATCCCACGGGGCCCAGCCCAGGGATTCACAAGAGTGGCAACAGCTTGTGTGTCCAGCCCCCATCTCAGCCCTTCCCTGTAACCCCATGCTGGGGGGCAGGACAGATAAAGAAATAAGAAAGGGAAGGAAAAGGTGAGAGTACA
>PVHX01010508.1:0-69654 GCA_004024805.1 Geosciurus inauris
AGGCTATCCATGAGGAGAGCACATCATGAGTGAAAGCAAAGGGATATTTACTGTGGGGAAGTATCAGTAGACTGGGGAAGGAGAAGAAAAAAGCAATGAGGCTAAGCAAGGAAGGCAGGTCCAGATTCTGAGGAGCCATGGACTTCTCAAGAAACTATGAAAGAAGGATCAATGAAGACTGTGAGGTGGGAAAAGAATAAACCAGTAATATTATTAAGAAATACAAAGTTAAAGCAAAGAGGAAGCAGGGAGACCCAACGTGAGCTAGTGAGGCAAGAAATCAGCCTAGACTGGGATGTTAGAAAAGAATGAAATCGTGGAGAAATGGGAGAAAACTTTCCACTCAAAATTCAGTGTTCTTGTTATCATAAACGATATGCATGGATACACCAAATCACACCAAGAAATGTTATTATTTAGAGCAACAATTGCTTACAAAAACAATGCCAGTTATTTGCTTAATGCTTCTCTAAAATCAAAGTGGAATGAATGAGTTTTAACATAGGGCTCCTGATATTCAATGGTCAGCTAAGACCTGGCTTAATCAATGGACTCATCAACAAATAGAGAAGAGAGTTTTAATTTTGGACAAATTAAATAACATGAGGTAACCTTGTAATTAATAGACTAGTTTTGTTGTGAAGGAGGAAAGGGCTCAGTTCTCAAAGCCAGAAAAATGACTGAAACCATAGCCTACAACTGGGGGCAACACTTACTAGATTAGGAATCAAAAGACCAGATATAAATTCTGCCTCTTCTTTTTATTCCCTGGGTCTTTATGCTGTCACTTTGCCTTTGACAGATATGAAAATTTTATGACATATATATCTCTTAAGGTGGAAGAAAAAAGTAATGGATATGAAAATCCTTAATCAACTAGAGAAGACCAACATGGAGTCGTGTATTTTTATTATGGAAACCTCGTATTTCCAAGGTCCTCCAAATAGAGTGTTTAATGTAGCTTTAGTAATTTTGAGAATATTATGAAAATATAATTTTCACTTGATGAGAATGTGGCTGTTGCCAAATAATAAAGTCTGAAGTCTGAATATTAACCATTGATGCAATTCCTATTTATCTGCTAGCAATCACCAAGTTCTGAATGCCAAGAGCTCAATTCAATTTTTTGAAAAATGAATTAATTTGGTTTATCCAAATGAATAATGCAATAGTTTTTAATACACACCCATATATCTATAAGCATATGTAATATAATTTTGTGTCTTTAAAATGTACCTAAATTACATTTTTCTGTATTTATCCTTAGCAATCTATTTTTGCTTCTCATACTTTCAAGATTTATACATTTCATACCACATATATATTTCATTCATACTAATAGTTGGAAGGAGGGAGACAAATGAGATAAGATGGCAAGGAACAAGTTGCTTTGCCTATATTTTATTTCATGAAAAGAGTTGAAACAATATACCAAAAATACTAACAGTTTAGTATGCTAAATTTGTAATACTAACCACTACTCAGATTAACACTAACAGATACTCTGTTAAAGGGTTAATACTAACACATACTACTTAGGTGTCTTAATTTATATACATTTTTTGTGTGTGTTTAAAGATTTTCCTAATTTAAATTTTTAATGAATAAATGCAGCAAGAGCAGTACCAACCTCTAAAACTGTTGCAGATCTGATTTCAGAAGACAAAGAAGATGTTAGAACCCAGAAGAGACATGACAGAATATCTTGCCCAAATCTTATTCTCCCTCCAATTTTCAGATATAAAGCTAAGGTTCACAGAGGTGAAATGTGTTTATTAATTCAACAAATATTTATTGAGCTCATGCTTCTTGCCAGACTTTGTCATGACCCTAGGAAACCAGTAGTGCTCCTTTTCCTAGAGGAGTTGGTCTAAAGGAAGCACTGACTTCAATGCATCACATCTAAAACTGATACAAGTTCTGGAGAAAAGGCAGAGACAGAGAAGGTGACAAATGAAGGTCTATTTAATAGGAGGGTCAGGAAATCATCGCTGAAAAAATGTTTTCTAAAAGCTGCACCACTAAATCCAGGCAATGAGAGGATGGACTCAGACTTTCTTACTTCTGTAAAGGTAATACTTCT
The DNA here is from genome assembly GCA_004024805.1 of Geosciurus inauris. Lineage (NCBI taxonomy): Eukaryota > Metazoa > Chordata > Mammalia > Rodentia > Sciuridae > Geosciurus > Geosciurus inauris. The sequence goes on from PVHX01010508.1 coordinate 2,084, forward strand.
GTACTAGATCATAGTCTAATTACAGATTTTCCCATAGAAAACCAACCTGCACTTTAAACCAAGGCCTTGATTCTGTTTCCATTATTGAGTCACCCTAATTCAAGGCTTTGTAGTTGAAGATACCTTTGTTAAGATTTTCTTAAAAAATGAAATCAGAAAATTTGAGCTTTCAGATCATTTGGTTCAGGTACTTCATTTACAGAAAGCTAAGCTCTATAGAGGAGGTGAGATTTGCTTAAAAACACTCATCAACCAGGACCACCTTGATGTGTGACTGGTGTTCTTCCTTGTGTACCACATGATCTTAATGTTCATAATACTGGGCTATAGTAGGCATGGTATATTTGGTACCAATGAATTTATACAAATACACAACTGGAAAACCACATGAATACACAAACATGTGTAAATTTCAGAGGTCATCTTTAAAAAAATATGATTACCAACTTTCTAAAGGATTATAAGGGTACTGCTTTTTGCCTCAGGGTCACATCCATTTTAGTTTAATAAATAAGTTTGTCTGGGAACTGAGATTTTCTTCCTAAATGGTAAACTTATTCTCTGAATGGAGGCTCAAAAGAAAGTATAACCTAAAATGTCCAATAATTGTTTTAAGAACTAGCTCTGCTCCATCAGACTTAGGCTAGGTAAGTCTGCAATGGCTTCCACTAATCTTTTTATATACCAGGAGCAGCTGTGGCTCTTTAAACTATGCACATCTTAAATGTGAAATTAGAAATATAATATTTTGATAAAGAAAAAAAAATAAAGAAAGCACTTTTGAAAAAAATAAAGAAAGCACCTTCCAATGATGAAAGTGACTGACCTCTCCAAAGAAGTCCTGAACATCTGACACCCATAGAGGAATTTTGGTCAACTCACACAATCCCCCTAAATCTTGAGCCAATCATCCGTAGGTACAAAAATGAGAAAGTTATAATGTCTGTTTTACTTTGCATAGTTCATGATTTGGTGCAAACCACTTGCAGAACCCTGTTTCTAAGTACACAATGCCCAGGTGACACTTTAAAAAGAATGTGGAAATAGGAAAGATAATAGAATAAATCTAACATAATTTTCCTATGAACACATATAAAAATACTTAAGTGAACTCCACTGTAGTGCCCACTCATAAGAATGGGCTCCTAATTAGAAGAAGCTATATCCTATGCTTGTATACTTTTATCAGAATGGATTCTACTCTTACGTATAACCAAGAACCAATAAACTTTTAAAAATAGAGGAAAAAAAGAATGTGGAAAACAAAATTGTGACAATCTTCCTGATCTATGATCAGACATAAAAAAAGGAGTAGGATTCAATATATTTTCTTATGTACATGTGTGCACATTCAATATGTTGTTCATTCCAAGCAAGTGCTAACCCATGACAAGAATGAAGAACTTAATTTTTTGTTGCACTCAACCAAATTTCCTCATACAAGACATGACAGTTTTGAACATCAGCATGAACAAAATATTTCTTTAGTGGCATGAAAGAGAAGTGCCTGAAAACTAACAAGTGAACTCAACTCTTTCTTGTTATCCAATATCCCTGACAAAATGGAAAAGCAAACTCTGCCTAAGTTTTGTTTTGTTTTGGGAAGGAGGGGAGGAGGTTTGGCATACTGAGGGGTGAGCTGCTTAAAGCCAAATATCATGTTCAAATAAAATAATTCCAGGGTATTTTGGAAAACAAGAGCAAATTCTGCTCCTTTACTAATAATATGTTGCAAACAGAAGGGATAGGGGAAAAGCATTCCTGTGATTAGGACTCCACCGTTACCACCTGCCTCAGTGACATACTATATTACACACTCCTGGCTGCCAGACTGGTAATTCAGTATCAGAATTCATAGAGATGCCAGCTAATATCAGCACACACCTGCATAATTTTTGAACAGCACCCTTTCCTGAAGGTACAAGCAAGCCCTCATTCCCCACTACATCAAAACAAATACATGCACACAAACACACACACAAACTCTACTTCTTTAAACCTATTCCTGAAAAAGTGCCATATTGTATGCAAATTTCAAACTAATATGGATAAAATGAACTCCCAGGGAACAAATGAATCAATGATTATATAAAACACCTTGTTACTCAACACTTCTTTATGGGAAGCAATTGTACAGGCTAGTACCAAAGCCTTATGCTACAATTCCAGATTGATCTGCATCTGAAATTCTATTATGCTAAAAGGAAATGTTTCAATACAATGTACATTATGACCTATTGAAGTTAACCCACTGAATAAATAGCCTTAGCTTATAAAACCAAATGCAGTGTGGCCCATTAACACTTAGGGCAAATTACCTCCCCAGAGAGAATGGCTGGTCTGAAAAAGAAAAATCTAGATGTGCTTAAATACCTCAATAGCCATATTAGTCTCATTTTCTTTCTGGCCTTCTGAATGAATTTGAGTTCATGTAAAAATAGGAAAGAAAAAAAATAACAAGATTTGCTAATAATCTAAAAGGTAACTACCATTCACTAACAGGAAATGCTAGATGTGCCTCTAATTTATGCTTTCTATTTTAAGATAGTTTGAAAGAATGTAAGAAGTAAAATGTGGTCTGTACTACTTCAAATAACCTAAAATACTTGGAAAAATATCAAACCCAAAAGCTGTCATGACAATGCCATGAATCCATCAATCCCAGTACAATTATCAAGTAAAACATTCAGGGATTTTTCTTCTCTAAGCTGTATTCCCCAAAATTGCCAAAGTAAAATTTTCCTTTCAAAGGGTCTGAGGGCAGTAAAGTCAATAATTGTAATTGGTAGAAGAGGCCTTGGAAAATTAGCCCCAACATCTAATTCATTAAAGTACAAAAAGAGTCCTATTCAGAAAGGGCCAGACATAGCTGCAGTTTGGTCTGTTTCTAACGTATTGAATAACTATCACATTGAATTGTATTGGGATAATTATATACCAAACTCTTGATTTATTCTCTACAAATAAACATACTTGAGAAATACTATAAATTTTGCATATAGAAAAATATATTTTTTAATTTGAATGATAAAAAGTGCTTACTTCAAAGTTTACCTATGTCCACACTAAACAAACTTCAGGCAAATGCTCTGTCGTGCACACTGTGCCAAAATACCAAAAATGAAAAGGGGGAGTGAATGAGTATATGTGGCTTGGGAATGAGGCAAGAGTTTCTCTTGACAAGCCAGCCTTAAGGGGTTGGGTTAAAAGTCAAAATATCATTCAAGAGACAATTGATGATCCTTCCTGTTACTAGGACCGTGGTTTTATCATCCTATTTCTAAACTGCATGGATCTAACTGGGCAGTAATAGCCTGATGAATTAGGAACAGGAAATCAAGAGGACAAGATTCTAGTCCTCAATCTGCCCATGAATTGCTTCATCGTCATGGGTAAACCATTTCCCCTCTTGAGTCCCAGCTCCCTGATTCATATACAATGCATTCCACTTCAAGACTGTATCTACATCAAAGGAGGAAGGACTTTGCAAATGATCTTGCAAACAGGTCCCAGGCCACCATATCCTTTTGGATCTATAGTAAGGATCAGGCAGAAGCAGATCCCCAAACTGGCCCCAGAGTCATCTGGCAAGGTATTCTCCTCCCCACCTCCCTTCCTGCCACAGCCGTCTAGCTGCCAGACATGTACGAATTGTGCTCTTCATAGTTTAAAAAAAATCCTTCCTCCAAGCACTTTTCCTGACAGCCCCAGCCAAAGGGCCGCCTGTTGCCACCTGTCAGTTGTGGGGATTAATTACCTGAGCCGAGGCTGGGAGCGGCACATTCTTCCTGGGGCCTCACCCACAGATGTTGACATCAAGCAGGTGGGCTGTCTGCTACTCGCTTACCGTGAAGACCAGTGGGGAGCCTGTGGGCCCTGGCAGGTGGGGGTTCACAGGGGCACTTTCATTGCACCATAAAGCATCACGACCTCTGCGGTTGAGAAACGTGCACTGGGGCCTCTCCAGGAGACCACAGCCAGTTCTGTGGCTGGCTCTGGGCATCAGCTGAGGAGGCAGCTTGGGCTTCCCTGCTGGAGGGCAGCATGCTGGCACTAACCTTGAGAAGGGGTGGGGGTGGAGCCTCAGCCTCATTCTAGTTGCCTGAGGTTATGAATTTGGTAAGCCAGTTTAAAAAAATGTGACAGACTTGATGGGTAATTTTGCAACTTTATGTCCCCAGGTGAGTAAAACGACCTTTCATGTAGAGTCTCCTGCCAGTGCCACCCCTGTTAACCCTGCCTGACCAGGAATACCATTCAGTTACCTCCACCAAGTAGACCCTGGAAGGCATTTGTCAGAGGGACTGGTATACAGAAGGTGCTCAGTAAACGTTAGCTTACCTTCATATGTCTCTTACAGTGCTAAAACCATGAGACTAAGGACAGAGTGAGATGACTGCTATTTTATATGTAAAACAGAAAGAGCAGTTTGAAGCAATACGCCAATAAATGGTACAGTGAATTGAACTGCAGGTAGTTGTCTTCTCTGCTGATCAAATACCTTCACAACACCTGCAGGTCACATGTGCTCCCTGTCCCTATGTAAACAAACTTGGGAAGACACAAATATCTGTTGAATAAAAACTCTTCTAGCAGGACCTGGTAGAACAAAGAACTTTTACCGCTCACCTTCATAGCACATATTTATTTTTATTAAATGAGACTCAAGGAAAAGATCATACCAGAAGTTAGTAGGAAAATGGACTTAAAACCTGTGACTTCTAATTTCCAATCCTGCCTTCATTTCACTGTAAATGTATCTGGACTTCTGCTCTTCAAAAAGATGCTATCTGGGGGGCATGGTTGATGGACAGATAAGAAAGCTTTATGGCTAGATGTGTATGCTTCTCTCTCTGTCTCACAGCAGGAGACAGTACATGCCAAGCCTCCAGCCACCCTTCCACTGTGGAAGGAGCATGTCCAACCAGGGGCACTGCTAAGTATTTTAGCAATAATTCGCCCTTAAGGTAGAGAAACTATCCTTCTCCCTCAGGGTGACTCACTGTTCCCAAGAGACTGCAAAAAACATGGGCTACTACAACTACTCCTTCTGTTACCCCTGGGCCCAAACTTGTTGCCCCTGTTCCTTCCTCAGCCTCACCTTGGCATACCAAGAAGACGGCCTTTGGTTACAAAGGCATGAGCTCTGTTCAGAGATCAGGTCACTCACTGCCCATAGGGATATGTCTTACCCTCTGGTTTAAGATGAAGCCTTGTATTCAAAATAGTAGGAGTCCCCGTGTCCTCACCTCCCCTGTAGCTGTCCTTTTTCAACTGCCAGATGCTAGAGATGAAGGTTATTGTTTATATTTCCACACACTTTTTCACTCTCTTATGAAATGACTCATGGTAAATAACTCTTCCATCTCTAGTCCCTAAAGAGGGTCACATCATTCCTGATAGAAATATTCAGAAATCATTCATTGCTGAAGCCATTTACAGCCTTATTCCTGTGTCATAACCTATTATACATCCTTGGCGAGATAACACCAAACACACATGCTTTTTTCTTGTAGATCTGTTGCTTGTTTTGTATGTTCATTCTCAAAGTGAGCCCTCTGCTCAAATAATGTAATTTATTTTGTGTCTGTGGGACACTATTTATGCAAAGGCTAGATAGGCCTAAGAAGAAATGGGACAGTATATATGACAGTGTGGAAGGTAACAGCATCTACTGATTTCCACAAATGACACTGTCATCCTTAACAGTTCATAGAGCATTTTCATATATCCCATTCATTAATTCTCAGCTACTCTACGAGATAATCATCATCCCTTTTTGTCAACAAAGAATCAAAATCAAAAGTTGGTAGACTAGTTTGCTCACAATAACACAACTGTAGAAGACCAGTGTAAACCTCTAATCTAGGTTTTAAATTTAAATCCAGGCCCTTAATGTACATATTTGCATACCATACATGTACATTATATGCTTGTCTGTTGAGTGATGGAGTCCCTGCTGTATTTAAGCTACTGTACTACATATAAAGATCAGAAGAGATGGGACCAAGTCTTTGCCCTCCATTTGGAAAAGATCAATATGCACACATTTCTGACATATAGTAGAATATAAAATACAAATATAGAATTATGACACAGATAAAAAAGAGCTTGCAATTTAAAGTGCTTTCTGGGTTTAAAATCCAAGGCAATCATTGACAAGGCTTGAAAAACTTTAACATTTCTCCTAGATGTTGGGCTGTTGCAATGAATACCTTCCAAGCCCTTACTGTATGTGTTCACCATTCTCCATCTCTCCATCTCTGCCTCTTTTTTCCTCATCCCTCCAAGTGTGTACAGTTAAACTCTTTCTAAAACAATTGTTTAACACAATTTGTCTGAGTTTGGAAAAGAAAAAATAAACAATCCAATTGATTCCTTAACTGTTCAGCTTCCCAGTTCAGGTTTTAATTCATAAATTGAACTATGGATAGATATCTCATTTTGAGGATTATGATGATAATAAAAGCACTAATACCTGCACCCTTTAACAAGTTTCACCATCTCCCACCCCTAGATGCATCCTCAAGTACTCTGTTTACAAGGAAAGGTGTAGAAAATGGGAATCATGTTTAATATATAAAACATAAAAAGCTAACCCCTATTGAATATAATGTGTAGTATCTACACTTGGATAAGTTTTTTATGTCTTACATGATCTTCATAGTTACCTGTGAGGTTGATGTATCAACTCTCATTTGCCAGTTATTTAAACTGAGAGGTCAATGGGTTGAAGAAGTTGCCCAAACTTTCATAGCTACTGTGTGCCAAGGCAAGGTTCAAATCCAGTCTCTGGATCACAGCGCCCTTGTTCCTCACCTATATAAGCAACAGCCGAGGGTTCTGGGGAAGAGAATCCTGCTAGCTGCAAGATCTTATGTGACTTTAGCCAAGTGACATGACTATTGAGCCTGAGTCTTCATGTCTAAGATGAAGATACTAGTATTAGCCACCAAAAGCTTGTTATGTCAGATGAGAAAAGTTCATGCCATCCTGACCTTACCTTGCTTAGGGTCAATGCCTGATAAATGGCAGCTATCATTTTTGCATCACATTGTTTAGTTTCAATAGTTATTCTCACTATGAATTTTTATTGCCAGATCAGTAACCAGTGAAATTATTTTCAAAACAAACTTCTAGGGACTCTTCTTTACCTTAGCACTAGCTAATATTATCACATGGGAAGATATGTTTCTGGGATGATTTAGAAAACTAAGAAAAGAAAGTAGAGACTGAAAAAAATCAGAAGATCAGTTCCAGTACTACAGATGAAATCAGTTAACTGGACTCTCCATTCCATTTCTGTGGTTCCCATAATGCACCATGTTTCATTATTTTTTCCAGGGTGGGCGGAAATAGAGATTCTACTTTCTGCTTCTGCTTACAATATATCAACTCTAATCCTAATGCAATGTCCTTCTGACATGAACTAAGACAGGCAAAGAGTTTTAAATCTCTCCATGAAAGAATTCCAACAATAATTGATGAGAATCACTATTACTCTGATATTTTATATCTTTTATTCTTTTTATCTCAGAGAAATGGCTGCCCAGGTGTGAACATAATAGGATTTTAAAATGAGGGAAATGAGTAGCAAATGGATTTCAAAACAAACAGAATATGCTTGTTGATCTCCATCAATTCACTGTATTTATTTTCAAACTTAATGATATGGGGTGCTTGTGTGTGTGTGTGTGTTGTGAAAGTGAACTTACAAATGCTAAGGAAAGTCTAAAGGACTTCAAGGTCCCTTCAACTACAGCTGTCCCCAAGTTTCCACAATGGTGAGGTAGATTTTGAAGGCTACACCATCTTATAGGCAGATTGCTGAGTTTCTTTATTTCAGATAAGCACAGGAAGTTAACATGCTGAAGTGCCTAGATCCTAGGGTTATTGTTAAGATATTGCCAAAAAGGGAAGGTGTAACTTAATAAATTAGATCAGATTTGCTCTTTAATGCCTTTAAGCCAACTCTTAAACTTTTACTCTCCTCCCTCTTTTTAAACAAATCCTTAAGAACTAAAATGATTTTGTGATGTCTATTTCCATAGTTGTTAATTAGGCACTATGTAGGCCACTATTATGTAAGTGTCTGTGTGAGTTGCAGGTGGGGGCTAGGGTGGTGGAGCAGAGATTTAAACAAACCCTTTCCTCTGCTTGCAACACCTCTTAAAAGCTTATCATAATGTTACTTCCTACTTCTTTACAGTTCATTTGTTTAAGATGGAAACATGCTTCATCTTGCTCGCTATTTCTTTATTCTCTATAAACTTACTGTTCTAATTGGATCCAACAGGGAAAAGAAAGCAACATACCTGTTTTGGCCATGCCATGCAGTTAGAGTATATTTATTGCAATATTTTAGTAATAACAAGAAAAATAATAAAGCAAACCTTTAAGGAGCACTTGTCTATGCCAATACATTTGAAACACCGGGCCAGGCACCGTAGTGCATTCCTGTATACAGTTCTAGCTATTTGGGAGGCTGAGGAAGGAGGATCACTTGCACCCAGGAGTTCAAGATCTGCCTGGACAATACACTGAGACTGTCTCCCAAAACAAAATAACAGAAAGAAACATTATAAGGAAGGATAAGAGAGGAAGGAAACAGAATAAGAAGGTTGCAATGAAAAAAGGACCAACAGAGAGAGGAAGACCCAGAAGGCTGTGGAAAATGAGATAGTTCAGTATGTATCAAACTTGTGCTGACTTTGATAGCTTGCTAAAGCTGAACTCAGGATGAAGAGAGAGATAAAATATTCCTTTATCCTTAGAGAATCATTGTTTGAAATGGGAATGAGGATGCCAGATAATATCCAGCACACCCACTTGCAGCTCCTTTTATTAAAAAAGTGGATACTGATTTTACCCTCAGTACCAAATATTGCATGAACTATACTTATGCTAAATACTTTTATCATTGTCTATCTGAAATTTATTTTTAACGGACACATTAGATTTTTATTTGCCAAAACTAGCAACACTAGATTGAAAAATATAAAAATTTTCTTAAATTTTTTTTGACCTGCCTGCATTGCAAATGTCAAATTTAATACACTCCATATATCTGTCATTTATATTAATAGTTGTAATATTTATCATTCTATTTCTAGTCAAGGGGGTTCACAGGCAAGAATGAGCAGGGAGAGAGAGATGTTTCTGGCAGATACAACAGCAGGAGACCACAAATGGGGTAGGAAGACAAAACTCATCTTGTGATGACTGTGAAATACCTCTTCTGTTCTTAAGCAGAGTACCTGGAAGCCCAGCATACTGTGAAAGACACAGTGCTCACATGGGCAGAAGCTTATATCCCTACTCTCCAAATTGATGTATAATCTCAAGAAAAGTTACATAACCCTCCATCGGAGAAGTGAGGGTAATACCTGCCAATATAGCAGGTTTGTTATAAGGATTAAATGTGATAATATATACATGTATGTTTTGAAACCTATAAAGCATTTTACAAACAGAAAGGGATTATCATTCATCGTTCGAGATTGGGCCAAAAAGGAATACTCTCATCAGAGTGTGACACCTTTAGAGGTCATTGTGCAGTCACCAAAAATGGCCCATGTTTGATTTGAGTTGTGTGTTAAGAAGTTCCTTCTATCTGCCACTGGAGCAAAGAGTTGAGGGGAAATAAAGGTCCAGGAGCATTGATGGGGCTAATTGTACCAGTTGCACGAGAGGTGGGTACATGGAAGGGCTTGTTATGAACAAAGACAGTGAGAACAGGTTAAGAGATATTGCCCAAACCTACTCAGCAGGATGCCGATGATTCTGTTTCTTGGGTATGAGATGAGAGATGGTAGCATAATTTGGTTAATCAATGTCATTATTTCTCAAGTCACAGGGCAAAAATATTTTGGTTTGCCCGGTCCTAGAAAAGCTTCCCAATGCTACCAACATAGAATATAGCAAACACAGACCTGATGCTAGAAGGTATCTACCTGCTAAATGATTCCATTTTCCTAAGCTGAAATTCTCATTAGTAAGTGCTGACTGTTCCTAGGAACCTTGAACACTGCCTACATTCAGTTTTACATCTTATGCCAATGGGTAAGAAAAGTCAACTCTTAAAAAGGAGACACTGACATTCTAAGTTGCCCATGTACATTTGCTTCATCTTCTTAGAAAAATCAAGTAAAAATGATCTATTCTTTCAAAATGGACATTTTCCTGGATGTGGAATGCTGACAGAACCATGAGCAAAATCTCTTGAAACCACCCAACACTCATGGACATAAACCACTCTCCATTCAATCAAAGGGACAGGCGTTCGGAGCATTTGCTTCAAAGACAGACGACAACGACAGACGACCCAACGACAGTAGCTCCTGACCAGTGAGCCAGATCTTTCTTCACCTGCTTCAGTGGAACTCCTTAGGATGGTTTAAACCTAGACTTGCTCTAGTTGCAGCCAAGTAACTGCTGACAAGGTGGGGACGCAGCACACAGTAAGAACAGACTGCAATGCTTTCATTATGCTAATTACATCTGAGATACCAGAGGCTGGTACACATACCAGAGTCAATTTCTCCACCACCAGATTTTTGGGCCACCAGATTCTTTTCCAAATAGGACTCATACCATAAGGAAAAAAGAAAGAAAGAAAAAGAAAAAACTCAAAAACTCAACAAATTAGGAGAAGTAAATGGCAGAGATTACTTGTTTTAAATGTCTTCATAACCTATAATTTATTTCTCCCTCATTTAGTCTTTTAGCATTTGAGGTTTAATTTTTATCAAAATAATGAGCTATCTACATTCTTTCAGGCTATATAAGTCACCATCTTTCTAGTTCAAAAGCTATATGTAGAATCTGAGAATATAAAAATGGAAGGAATTTAATCCTAAAATGTTAAAACTTTACATGTGAAGGATCCCATTGTAAATACAGGCTATGACTCCATGGAGGTCACAGTAATCTAGGGAGAAATTAAAATATAGATTTCAGTCTCACAGGACTTTCATAGGTCCAGGATACCCACCTCTATCCCAATGAAGATGAAAAAATTTAGAAATGAATGACCCTATTCTCAGAGATAGAAAGTAAAACAAGAATCCTTCAACAGCTTAGGAAAAAAATATAACAAAAGACAAAAACTTATAAAATCAACATCTGTTGTTACATTTTAATGAAATAGCAATATACTTGATGTTTTGTTCTAACCAGTGACCCACTCCAAGCAAAGATATAGGCTCAGAGAAGTAAGAATTGTGTTTTCCACCAAAAAAAAAGTGCGCCTGCTGTGTCTAGGACAGCAAGTGCCTTCATCCCACCCACCAGCAGGTTCAGGGTCACAATCAGCACACACAGGAAGCAACCCGAAAGAGTTCAGGAACCTCCAGGCCAAGTGCTGGAATGGTGTGATCTGTGGTCACAGCTGCGGTGCCTTAGTGGAGACCCGTTGTACATGGAAGTACACAGAATGAACACTGGTCTCCTGTGTTTGTTGATATTCAATCAGAATTCTTTATGGAAAATTCCTCATTTAGACTTTATTAAAAGGGGGACAAGCCCATAAATTTAAACGGTACAAAGCCCTTTTTCTTTTTTTTTTTTACTCTGATTAGTAGGAAGGCAAGCTTGAAAATCTGTTGTCCAAACCATTTACTCGTCATTCCCCCCGAAATCTCTCCTCCTAAAACTTAGAGGGAAAAAAAAATCTGTCAGACTATCAAAGCACTGCTAGTGCCAGTAAAACACATCATTAAGGTGAGTAATTTTCCTGTTTACTTCAAACACTTTTTTTCCCAAACTCCAACCTGGGCAGGTCTGATCAGGTAAGGCTTTGGAACGAGTAAAAGCGTCCCCAATTTCTACATAAACGCTGCAGGCCATGGGGCAAAGACAAGTCTCAACTGAGCACTCCACGGTAGTCAAGCTTCCCGGCGCCTCTGGTCTTGTCTCCCTCATACCTTACAAGTAGCGTCATGTCTCCCAACCTTCCAACTCGGCTTTATCTGCAGTACACATGCGCACACATGCCCCACTTATTTTCTTACTCTTACTTGCAATTAATATGTATGTACAACAAATCTACTTTGTAACAACTGTTTCTTTCTTGTGGACCTTTTGAATTCAAATATTTTTGACCATGAATTCAAGCAATCTCCACGTGAACACAGAGAGCAGAGTGCAAAAGAAAGATCTTTTCTCATTGTTAAACTGCTCCACTTTGAAATCCAGTACAGGCAAGAACTTACTTCTTTATTTTCTCATAGAAGCAGTTACTGTTGTCAATAAAATAAATGTTTTCAAGATATACCTTTATGCAAATATATCTCCTGTGTGATTTGTATTTTCCTTTTTAAAAGAAAAGAAAACAGAGAGAGAGAGAGAGGGGGAGAGAGAGAGAGAGAATTGCTACCCTTAATGTATGATTAGTTTTTCAGTGTGGTCTATCTCTAAGGAGACAGGAAGCTGGTTCATTTTGTAAACGTAGACACATCAGTAGGTCTCCTTGAGTTTGTTTCCTGATCTATAAAATAGGGCATGAAAAGTTTTGTCCCTCTGTTCCAGAGGGATTGTGAGTTCCAGTGTTTGCAAAGAGCCCTGCACTCTTTGGGTGAAAGGTTTGTGTGAAGACGCTTCACTGACATAATCCTAGACATGCTCTCCAATCAGGAAGGCAGCTTTGAAGCCAAAGACACAGGCATTTTTACAGTAGAGATCAGCTTACGTACTGGTCTGCAGTACTTACTGGCTCTTACGTATTCTCCGCGTTTCCTTCCTGGTGCCATCACTGTCACCTCTGCTTCTTCCCCACCATACATAATTTGTTCAGGTAGAACAGGAACATGGCAAGGAAATTAAATAATGAGTGACGCAGTCTGGAACTAAATAGATACTCATGTTGCTTCCCAACCCCAGGGTGGCAGGGGCAAAGTAAAGGAAGCAGGAAGGAGAGACGACCATAGCAAAGCTGATCCTGTCTGCTCTTCACCAGTGGGGAGTAAGTGAAGATCCAGTCCCACTCATGCCCTTGAGCACTTTATCTTATTGCTACGTGCTTAAATTTGAATAGGCAAATGAGAGCTATTTAATAGTACTAGGTTCACAAGGGTGAAAATCAGGATGCTACTAGGAAGAGCCCTCATTCCAGAGTCATTCCCTGCCGGACTTAAGTTAGTTCTGTATTTATTTGGTAGATGACTTTACTCTAAAAAGGTAAGTAATTCTGCAACAGTAAAATGGGAATAATTAATTACCTACCTTGGTGAATTATTGTATAAACCAGTTACCACAATGCAAAATGCCTTATGGAGTTCCCAGCTTCACCCTCATAGATGGCGACCACAATCGTAGTTCCACCATCTAAATGTCAGAGTTGGTCATCAGTTGCCAACTCCTAACACTGGAATAACATACACAGAAAAGTACACATAATTGATTTTGGTGCTAGAGGTTGAAAGTTATGTCAAATATTACATTATATTAGAAAATAAAGGAAGGATCCACGAGCTTATTTTACCCTTTCTAGCTATGTTATTAGTGAACTTTTGGTTTTAGCTAGTGAGCTATCTACAGCTATAGCTACTGACCTTGAGCTATACTGGAGCCGTTCTACCTGGGTACTATATACTTAGAAAAATTGATCTCAAACTATTTAACAGTTATCTACCTGCCAGACCCTGGGGTTGATTATAAAGAGAAAAGTACAGTCCATCAAGCCCTATGCAGGGAAGTCCCAGTTAACTGTCATGTTTTCCATTAGCCAATCATTTAGCAAAACCCAGAGGGGTAAAGAAATTAAAATGCTCACATCATCTGAAGATTCATTTCCCTCTAATGACAGCATGATAGCTTTCCTAGCACACAGAGTTCCAGGCCAAAAATGATAATGCTAGCCCTATATATTGTAAATCAAAACCTACTACTTATCAGCCAAATGCCGCTTCCTTAATTACAGTGCTCCTGTAATAGACAAATAAGATTTGAGGGGAGGTATAAACAGGGCAGACTGAGAAGAGTTTCACGTTGCTATTGTAAAATGAGCACGTGACCAGAAAACTAGGATCCCAACTCTACCACCTGGTAGCCTCCAGACTCAGGCTGACACTTGACCTGTGCAGTTCTGTGTCCCTATCCTCAACATGAAGACCATGAGAACAACACTGAGCTCAGGCTGTGTAAAGCTCAAATGATTTGGAAGTGAGAATGTACTGTGCATTCTAAGTGTATAAATAGAACCATTACTTAAGAATAATCTAAGAAATGCCCTCAAAAATAATTGGGAAATTCCTGCCTATTTAATCTTCCTCTTTAAATGCACACTTATATTTAAGTTAATCAACTGAATTGAAAATAAATAAACACATTCCATTCAAGTAGAAATATTTAATTGTCACAAAAAGAACTCAGAACCCAAGGAACCTCATCAGCAGATTCTCCTCTCCACCAAAATTATAAGGATTTGTGCTGTCACAGATGGCACAGCCCGATCTTAGCTCACTAGACTCTGAACCCCTGGTTCTGGCTGAGAAAGTGGCAGGTAGCTAGTACATGGGAGGGAAATCAGACAAGAGAAATATAGTTGCTCCTCTCAAGTAGCTTTTCTAGACCATCTTAAACAGCAAAGGCTGATATGGAATCTTCTCTTTTTTTCCCCTTTCTAATGTAATGTATATGACCATTTTTGAACATTTTAAAACTTCACAGAATTCTGTGTTCAAATTACTCTAGACTTTATACATGATGTTTATTTCACTTCATACACTCATTCCTTCATTCAATCAATATTTACTGAACATCTAGATACTCCTTTCTTCCTTCAAAGTCCCAGAGGAATTTATCTTTTTCTTATTGATTTGTCTCTTATTGTAACCATTGGCCTTTATTTGTCTCCCCTGCCAAAACTATGAATTTATAGATGGAGACCTTACTTTATCCATCTTTCACTCAATGGTAGGCACAATAAATTTAGCAACAACAAAGTTGTATGCATGCTATGTAAAGAGAAATAACACATGTAGAAAACAAGTGAAAAAACATATTTCAGATTAATATCCCTGAGATCTATGATTCAAACTCACTAATAAAACAGGAATCATGATTTTCACTCCTGCGACAAAACTGGAAGTTTTTTACTCTGGTGAAATAAATGCTGATACTCAACTCCCAACATTCAATTTTACAGAATTAGCTCTGCCCCTATCCTTTGTCATGGAAATGGCAGTGAGGGGTAAGAGATGTCTCCACAAAATCGTAGCTTAGATGGTTTTTATTTTCTTTTACAAAACTACAAGTTATTTATTCTTTGTACGAGAAATGGCAACAGACTGTTACAAGGGTACCTCTTAACTACAATTTATAAAAATCTAGCTTTATTCAGCAAACAGATTTTCCTGGTCAGATATAGAATCTGAATTCCAGAAATGCTTCAACTATCTTTCTGTAATCAATAGTTTAATACTCTCTCAGCAAAGCCCCTGTAAATGGCCATGAGCCTCTTTCCAGAATCTAACAAAATGCAGGTGGAAGGTGCGGCTAACATTTAATCAGAATTAATAACTCCTAAATTGTATAATGTTATTATATATTGTATATATGAGATAAATACAAATGTACAAATGTGCTTCAGAAAAATAGTTTATCATGGTTTAAGGAATTAAAGTTACGTTTGTGGTTTTATGATTAAAGAATTAAAGGGCAAATAAAGAAAATAACAGTAATCTCTGAAGCTAAATTTAGCTAGAGATGATATGATCTAATTTCTAAAGAAGCTGTCCCAAATACTGTCTAGTTATAACTACAAAATAACCATGAAAGCTCCTTTCCAGTTCTTCCATTCTCTTCTATATTCCTGGGTCAAATAATTAGGTAGGGAAGGAGGAGAAGATTATTCTCCTAAAATTAACAGGGGACTCTAATTTGTTTGCATGGATTTAACTTTGAGAAGAAATGCTTAAACTCTTAATCATATATATTTAGTGGCAATTAGAGTAGCGCTATACTATATTTCTCAGAAATAATATGTTCTAGGTATTTGGAGGAAAGATTGAACTGATTTCTTGAACTCTCTTTTCAGAATCTTGGGTCCCTAGTCAGATGATTTACAAAATCTTCTCTCCTGGTCTGGCAATGATAGTTAGATTTAGCAATATGATATTGGTCAAGAATTCTAAATCCATCATTGGGAATAAGTAGATTATTAAAAGCAAATATCCTTTTTGATAAATTCATGATCTCTCAATAATTCATAATTATTTGGCAAAAAGGAAAGATTTTATAATTCAACTTACTGAATATTCATTGGAAACCAAACATAGGTAAAAAGACAAAAACAATTTTCTAGTGACTGATTTTATAAAAATAGCACTGCTACTTAATATCATGCATTTTTTTCATTATGCCCAAAAACTGAAGTGAAAGATGTTTCCATTTTCAAAACAACTATTAGAAATGTTATTTTGCCAAAAGTGTACATTCCTGTTAGGATAAGAAACAGGAAGAAGGCTTAAAGGTTTTAGCCTAATATATACTTCTTTCATAGACCAGAAAACTGAAGCCCAAACTAGCAAAACGGCCTAGCAGAAACCACTCAAGTCTGTTACTGCCTCCTTGGTCAGACCTCTCCCTTCTTCAATCAACAAAACTTCCTCCCAAACATTTCCAATGCAATTCATAGCCATAGATCTAAGATGCTGTCTTATTTGGCTAACTATACACACATGGGTCCTGTCATACACAAAGCAGCAGATCAATAACCAAGGTGAATCCTAAATGAAGACAGTGAAACATGGCACTAAAAACTACTCATCACTTGAGGAAAATATCCTTTGACCTGTTTGTTGGTATAGTCTTGATAAGAAGTAGAACTAAAACAAGTATGTAGGAGATGCTACAATCGTAGGAGTAGAAACAACTCTAGTCAGGAGAAGTGGGTTTTAACCTCTGAAATATATACAGCCATTCTATCCCCAGCTGCACACTTACTCCTCCCCATGCTTATCTCTTCTCTGAATTCTACCACCACCTGCTTGCCCTCCATCTTCCAGACTCTGAATACTGCCAGTTATCTTCCCACAGCAGGTGACATCATGCCCCTACTCTTGTTTTCTCAGTGCTTGTGAGATCAGGGTCAAACTCCTTAGGATAGTATTCTCAGCCCTTCTTAGTCTGGCTCTATGGACTTCTCTCCAGCTCTATGGACATCTCCCTCCACATGTTCTGTGGCATATTTTGTTCCACAACAAATATCATCTGATAACTGTTTGTTGGGACCAGCTATAAGTGCAAGCACTAAGAGAGGGAGATGAAAAGACAAAGCTACTGCCTCTGAACTCCTGCATGTGTGTGTGTGGTGGTGGTGGTGGTGGTGTTGAGAGTGTAGCAGGGGAAGTTTTAATCCACAATTAATAATTCCAATTTGAATGCATGAAAAGGAGTCTGCTTGGAAGACAAAGGTAATAGTGGATAGAGGGACATTCCAAACAGATTATAGCACCTGTCACACTGAATTACAGCTAGGTTTATCAGTTTGCCCCAACTGGCTCTGAGCTCATTGAAGAAAGGTTGACATTATCTATTAATATGATTTTTCTACAGCATCTAGCCTTAATAATAACTAGCATGATTTATCTAGGCTGGCCCTGGACTATTTTCTTTGTATACTGAACTCTCAATAGCCTCCAAGGGGAATTATTTCCTTCTGACAGAGGAGGAAATTGCATCTTAGAGAGCTCTGGTCACTTGCTTCTTACACCAGATAGTAAACCATGGGGTTCTAGCTGTTTTTCTTCAAAGTATACTTTCTAGATCTCAAGAAATAAACTTTATTTTTTTTAAATATTTTTTTTTAATTGTAGATGGACACAATTATTGCCTTGTATGTGGTGCTGAGGATCGAACCCAGGGCCTCACGCATGCGAGCCAAGTGCTCTACCACTGAGCTACAATCCCAGCCCTCAAGAAATAAACTTTAAAACTAACACTTCTTGTCAGTGAACAGTGAGAGCTGAGAGCTAATATGGGGCTTCAATTTAGCTTCAGCAAAGCCATCTTGGCATGGGTGTGCACATGCTTACAGTGCAAACCAGTCAAGGTGGCAGTGGGGCAAATCCTGTGAGAGCCATTATGAATGTCCACTTGGTCACTTCAGTTTGAGTGTCTAGGAATTTTGAAGCTTTTGAGAAGATTAAAATATTTCAGGCAAAATTCTTAGCAATGTCTTTTTTGTATAATTCAGAGCTCTAAGCATTGCTGTTATTTCTTGAAACTTACTCATATTTTTTAAAAAGATTTTTATTGGGGAATTGCCCTTAGATCTAGACTTTGGTCTAGTTCTTTCATATTACATTTTATAAATTTTTCCCTCAAATAAAAATTGTATATGTTTTAGAATGCCTAACTGTTCAAAATAAAATGGAAAATACATCTCATCTTGCTTGCTAGAGAGACCCACTGTTAACATTTTAGGATCCATAAAATCATTTTCAAATTATGTATGATTGAAAGGAAAATGCACTGCCTGAATCTGAACTAATAATGACTTTTCCAACAAGCTGGTCAAATATAATCAACTTGGCTTCATTTAAATGACAAAATACTTCTGAATTTTCCAAGTCAGAAAACAGCATTTGTCCTTGATATAGACAATACATAGAGTTGGCTTAGACAGTATAGAAAGATTTGGGTTTATGATCTAGAAAACTTTTATTACACTAACTTATCCTGTGGAGGCTTCAATGATTCATTTTACTAACAAAAACTACTGAACTTTAAGTTTCCTTAATATTTTAAATCTTTAAGAAGAGCAGTCTTTCTTATTAACTCTGGACATTTGTTAAAAATTATAACACACTCTTGTAATTTTCTTCTCAAAGTATGTGTTGAGAAGTACATCACTGCCACAAAATATCACTGTTTGTTAAAGCATATAGATTTAAAAAGGTACACAGCATTGTCTATTTGGGGGGGAAAAAAAACTAAGACCCTTCTGCCATCTTTCCCACAAGATACTTGCTCTTATACATGATAAAAAAAAGGACAAAGAATGGTAGAGACAATGAAAAATCCTGTTATTTGATATTGATATTATTAAAGCCTATTCCCCTTGATTTCTGCTATTTTCTTTTTAATCAACTTTTGAGCAACTTTTGCTCTCAGTGTATTTGAGAGCAAAGATCCAGGTACTTCTGATATTTTTTTTTCTACAAAATATTTACCATTAACATTTAAAAACTTGTAAAGCACAATATATCTTTGGCCTACTCCTGATAGTCCTAATAATATTATATCTACTTCACATTGATAACCATTCTTTTGTACCACTTAGTTCAATACTCACACTGACTGAATTTTATCAGGCTGTATATTTTAACCAGGCTATTGATACATATGCCTGTTATATGAGGAAATAATACTTTAAGAGGAATCCTCTAAAACTTTATAAATCTTTTTAAAATTAGACATGTTTAAACAGGCACTGAAGCACAAACAAGTCTTGGCCCTATCTCATACAGAATGGGTTGGTTACAGATGTTTTCCTGCAAGCTACGTCTTGCCTATTACAAGAACATTCATCTCCCAAACACATCATTTCACCTACTTTGCCTGAAGCAAAACAACACACGCACACACACACACACACACACACATAACAGGGTTTTATTATTATTCTTAACTCTTAACTTCTTCCACTCATTCTAATTCTGATAGAGGATAGGGACAGAATACCAGGTTTTTAAAACGTCAACATGTGATAGTGATGATAGCTCAGTTTGCTTTCCCCTGTACAAGCTAGTGCCAAGAGGGGAGTCTAACCTGCATCCTCTCTCTCTCTCTTAACCTACAAAACCAATGCCTGGGCTAGCACTGACTCATAAAGCTGGAGACATTAGCTCATGGCAATGATTCAGTTGTGAGAATTCTGACCAGGCCTCTGCCCTCATCGGTGCTTCAGGGGGAAAATTGGTCCTTAACAGGTATGGCTTCTGACCTAGGCATAGTCATTAATGTACCTGTGGCCAAATACTATGGGTAAGGGGCCATGAGAAAACAGCTGTCTCTCTAGGGAAGCAGCATCCACAGCACGCCCCATTTAGGAGTGTCTCACAAAAAGAATCTTCTATCCCACAGCCAGCCCTTCCCCATCTGTCTGGGAGAAAAGTGTAAAATCTATTGTCTAGATCTCTTGTGCTTCTCCTTTGAGAGAGAAGAAAGGCATAAGGGTCAAGTTTTTGGCAGCTGGTAGGCTTTTGGCTTTTATTACCAGGGGTGAGACAGAACATGGTAGGAAGTTTTGAAATAGGCTGGATAAGAATCATCTTGTTCAACCACTACCTTCAGCCTGGACCCTGGGTGAAAGGATGTGAAGTTCATTTTGCAAGACAGGAAGCTACAAGGCTTACCTGCTCTTGTATCCCAAGGCAGCAGTAGTGATGTGCATGAGGACAGGCTTCCTAGTTCACAAACCACTTTTACCTCATTATCTCATTTGATCCTCACAGAAGCCCTGGAGGGTAGGCATCATTATCATCATTTTAAGATGAGAAAACTGAAGCACCAGGGAGGTAAAGCAATTTGCCAAGGTCCCAGCTAGAGAATGGTAGCCCATTTTTTACTAGCAGCTCTGCTCTAGAAAGATGATCTAATCCTTTCCCTCCTTCCCTGGCTCTCTATTTTTCCTCCCTATCTCATCCAGCCCTCAGAAGCAGTGACTTCAGCAACTAACTCTTGCCCTCTCTAATCCACCTTTCTCATGTCAGGGAGTTGTGTCACAGTGTGTGCTCAGCCCCTGCACTGTGTGTCTATCCTACTGTGACATTTTCCAAACCATTCTTTTACTCCAGTCTCCTCTAATGACCTGTAGACACCATCAGATTAATCTGTTTTATATACAGATCTGAACATAATAATTCCTGTTCTCATAGAAGCTATTCAGAGTCAGCACACTGCCCTTAGGACATGGTCAAATGTCTTAACCTACATAACTCACCTTGTCCTCCCTGGTGACAGTTCCCTACACTGGACCACAGCTGCAGGCAGTACAGTAGTCACTAGCTTGGGGAAAGCATCTGTGTGTCCTGTGCTTTATCTTAGGCTGCTTCGACTGCACCTTGGGACAGTCTAGTCTTTTCCTCACTTAACCAATAGCCATGCAGACCAGGTTGATTGCAGTCCTCTTTCCAGCCACAAAAGATTCCTCTCAGGATGCACAGAGCTCTAACTCGAATGGAATTTCAGAGGCCACATGATTCATTTCTCATCTAAATCTTGAGTCAAAGATCTTACCTCCATTTTCACACTCTGCAGAAACAGCGCACTACCACTGCAGGCCATGATCTCCACCCCAAGTGCCCTGACAATTCTTTACTTTGGGCCAGAATCCACCTCCCTGTGACACCCCCTCTTATGTGGTCATTGTGTCCTTCACCGGCCATCCACACAAGTCCAGAATGTAGTTTCAGAAAAGCTGATGATAATAAAGGAGCTCTGTATAACAGATGGCCAGGGTCACCATTCCTTACCATAGGTCCTCATCTGTTTGCATTTAAGACTATAAAACAAAACCTACCCCACACTGTTTTCTTCCAGAACAGTTGTATTTACCTCAAAGTTGTGCTTCTGAAACAATCGCTGAAGGCATTAAAATGCAAAACTGAAATATACTTTACAGGAAAAAAATGATTACATGTCTTCTATGGACCACTTCAGATTATACCCTCAGGATATGCAGACTTTCATTTTACTCTGCTCTTAATTGAAGTAAAAATTGAAAGTACTGCTCTAATCTTGCCTCTACCACATAGTAGAAGGCTTGTCACCATAAGCTAGAGGTTCTCCATGAAGTAAACTCTCTGCTGTGGTGCCCACCATATCTGTGAATAAGGCATATCCAGTACTCTAATCCTAAATTCACGACCCATTCTAATGAAAGTCAGCATTTACCAGACCCTGTGTTAGACACTTTCTATTCATTATAAAATTCTATCAATAACACTGCAACCAAAAGGAGCATAATTCTGTTTTCTGGATAAGGAAATGACCCTAAGGATAGTGTTGTGAACCAGGCCAAATAGAGAGAAAGAGGTGGAATTCAACCCTGGGTCTGTCTTACCACAAAGGCAAATTCTGTCCCCTACACCATCTGCCTCCTTAGGCACTATTTTTATCCATTAGTAAAAGAACTAAAGTCCCTTCTTTCACAAAAAGGAAAAAGGATGTGCCAGATATAATATCTGTAATCTTTAGTCTTGCAAGATAAATTAAAAAGATACACTGAAAGAATCTCCTAAATTTTACAGGATTGCATGCTTTATGAAATCTCATTGTAATTTAAGAGGGAACATTTTTGTTTTGAATCAGAAATTCATGGAAAGAAGATCATTCCAATCTTTCCTTTTCTATTTCTGAAGTCTAAATTCCAATGGCAAAAAAATTAAGAAGGCAATAATACATTGAGTCAATCTATGCCTGGCAATCATATATTCAAGTGACAACTTCAAAACAAATTTCAAGCCATTTGCAAAAAGAAAATCTGATAGTTTTAAATCCTTGTAAACAAAGCTTAAAAAGATATAACCTCTTAATATCCATATTATTGTGGGGGAAGTAACCAAGAAAAAATCATGTCCATTCTCACTCCTCTTTTTGTACTTTACTTTATCCAGAAAGATCCTCCATATAATGACCAAAGTTGACCCTCCATTGTGACCAGCATGGGAAGATAATGACACAGCTCTGGCCATTTATTCTGTACGTGAGGACTGTCTTTAGGATGCAGACATTACTGTGGTCAAGAGACCATCCGAGGCAGACAGCATAAGCCTAAGCACCAGATCTAAGCTCCATGAGGTTGGGCTGTGTTCTGAGTCATTAGAAAGAAAAATGTATATTCCAAAATAATTATAATAAAATAATAGTTCTACATTTAAAGGTCATATAAATAAAAAATATGCTACATAAGAATACTGCTTCAATTATGCCATGTCATTAACTACTGAAATAAAACTACCAGTACTTTTCATGGAGAAAGAGTCTTAAAAATTGTATCGATTATCTTTTTTTCCCAATAAAATTCAGGCAGATATTGATGGATATTGACAAAAACCTTCTTTCTTAGAAATTTCAAAGCATTTTAGAAAAGCATACACAATTTTGTATATATTCATGAAGACTACCTAAGTATATAATGAACATTCCTCAAAAAGAAACAAGACTTGCTAGGCAAAAGTAAGAAGTGTCCCTTGTTCTGCTTTCCTGAAAGATCTGTTAACTCTCCCAGGAAGACAACTGAAGGAAACAAGAGGGCATGTCCTCACACACACCCAGGAGACCACAGAACATAGTGATAAAGGAATAGAAGTGTTTAGGTTCATTTTTGCATTCTTTTCCATTGATTTGTATCTCTTCCTCAAATTAGAAGTCTATATCTGATATATAATCGGAGCTAAAAAGTGTCTTAGAAAACAATTCACTAGCCAATTAAAAGTGTGTGTTTTTTAACACTTTTCGTAAAATGCTCGGTTAAAAGCTGTTAATAAACTGTTTCACTTCCCCTCTTTCCTCTTTTTCCTTCTAGTTATGCTCTCCCATCCCCATTCCTCATCCCAAAGTGTCTAAGCAGATGATTACTCTTGGGTGAGAAGAGTCTATAAAAACTTCAAAGACTGTTCCTAGCACAATTCTTTCTTTCTTTTTCCCTTTTTTAAAAGTAGAAACACATTTATTTACTAACTAAAGGGATGATCCTAGTTAAATCAATACTCTGAAATAGCTGTATGTAAAATGTTTGAGATAAATATAGTTGAACACAGTGCTGAAAAAAAAAAAAAAGCAGAATGGAAATTTGCTCAACAAATTCAGCTTGTTCATTATTGAAGCAAGTTCTCCAAAGCAAGGATGGAATTTTTATTCTACTTTTTCATAGATCTAAATACAGATGAAGTTCACAATGCAGTCCACCATCTTTCACCTTTCTTGCTAATGTGCTTTCCTTCCAACCTGTTCCAGATGGTGAACCAATGTGCCACTAGAAAGCAGCAGAGTTTTTCTGCAGTTAGCTGTAGCTTCTTCAAACTTCTCTCCCAGGGTATAAAAAAGCTGTGTTCCAAAGTGCTCTCAATTTTCATGATGAGGTTTTTGCTATCACAAGTGATGGCACTATCTGGTTGGGCCACTATACCTGTGTTCCACACTAGCCTACTCCTGCTTCCTTCACGTGTTCACCAGGTACCATCTTCCTTCCAGCTGTTCAGTAGTGGCCAGAGTGGGCAAGGGCAGACAGCCCAGAAAGAAGAACAGAGTCCAGCACCAGAAGCATGCTAACTCAGCACCATTCTTACACCTGGTAACACCAGTACCTCCACATTTGTGCAAAGAGAAGCATTATAACTGAAAATAATGTGCTAGATAAAATATCCATTCTGACATATGAATATGTTACAGAAACTTACACAAATGGCCATATATTTGTTCTTGAGTAGGAACTAGACAGGAAGTCTATAACTTCTCATGTATCTCATGCAGAATGAGCTGTCTTTCTCATCTATATCACTTCTTATGTGATTACTTTCTTTTTAACAAAAAAAGGGTATACAGATGATTAATGCTTAGTAAATTATATGATCTTCTCAGACATAAAATATAAATATCTGCAAAATATGCTTTGTGACTTTTACACACAAAGCAGAGGCTGTAATCTTTGAAGATATATAAAATAAAATATAACAAATTACCATGAGTATTATGAGAGAATAACAAAAATATAAAGAATGAGTTGTTGTGTGGTAATTGGTAGAAACTGACAATTCTGTTTTTAAAAGACTGAGTTAGGCAATATTAAAAACAGTTATTTGCCATGTATCTTCCTAAACTGAAAGGAAACAAAGTTAGGCAAAAGCCATTTTAAAACATTGTGTAGGGCTGGGATTGTGACTCAGTGGTAGAGCACTTGCCTAGCATGTGTGAGGCACTGGCTTCGATTCTCAGCATCACAAATGAATACAATAAAGGTCCATCAACAACTAAAAAAATTTTTAAAAAACATTGTGTATTTATTTATACTTGTATATTTTCAACACATTCTGGGTAGGAGAATAAGCAAAAGAGAAACAGGTTATTTCTGATGTGGGTTAGTTCAAAAAGAGATCATTAATCATCACAATGGGGACACATTTTCTAACCATCCATTCTAACTGGGAAAGCACAGAAAAAGTTATGACAAATTCTTATTTAGAAAAATACTTTTTAAAATCTATTCATCAATCTGCTTTATCTTATGATCAACTATAAGTCTTTTTCCAAAAGGCATTATCTGCTAATTCCATGATTTTGTATAGAAAGGTTAAAAGAGTAAGTATAGAGGAGTTTTAATAAATAGTGGGTAAAACAAGCCCTGGGTCTAATATATGTATATTGTATGTTATATTTCTCCTCTATCACCCTGGCAAAGGACTAGAAATCTCCCCACTAATACTCCAAGCCCTTCTCAGATATGTTGCCTACTCAAGACCACTCTATGTTGGGGAGTGGTCAGGTGGGAATAATAAATACACAAACTATATTTTTGAATTCAGGAAAATATGAGGTCTTTTTCCTTAAAAGCTAAATCCTTAGTAATATCATAAAAATAATTCAATTTTTTAGAATAAAGAACAGTCTACACTATAGAAGTCATTTTTTTCCCTTTGTATCATTCCTGGCAATTGGAACACGCTATGTAAGAATTCACCCTAATTTTCTTATAGAAAATTTGGAGAGATGCACACTTCTAAAATTATTCCACACTAAATGCACCAAAATTCAGGCATGTCAAAATGTCAATTAAAATATATATAATAGATAACAGCAATTCATTTTAGCTATGTCAATTTTATAAAAAGAACTATTATAGTTTTGTTATAAAATAAACTTACCACCTACATCAAGGAATACAAGATATTAAGCAAAGTTTATAGGACTACAAGAACCATTTTGCTGTTTTGAGTGACTGCAGGGGCTTATGGTAGTACTAGCCTTGCATTTCTCACATATGGTTAATCATATCTATGACTTATTTGACGACAATTCTTTGGTTAAAAGTGAAATCCATAATTATATTGTTCTGATGATAAAATGTGATTATCTCTCCCAAGAATACAGAGAAGGAAAACAAAACAAAAAGAGTAGAGGTAATTTATGTTGTCTCCACAGCTCTATATACACTCTATATTCATAAACATGAAAATCCTAAATTAGTGTACAAGGTAGAAGGAAAAAGTAAGAAGGGTGGAAGACAGAAGGAAGGAATATCTTTCTGGCCTAAATTATCAATTTATAACTAGTATTAACTAATTTCATTGTTACTACAAAGTAACGATGTTTATGTATATAAATAAGAATATTCATTTTTGTATTAAGAGAAAGTAAATTTTTCTTCTCATGATCCACTAACAGTGATTATATTTAAGTTTATTATTTCTGCTAAAGTGTTACCTGTAAAACACCAAGGAACTCAAAAACTAACTGATTAACAGGTAATAAGATATAATTACTCATGTTTAAAGAAGTAATATTTTTACATTAGGAAAAAATGTATTTTTTCATCCAATAGTTATGTCTAGGAACTTTTATATCTATATTGTTTCATGTCATTTTTTTGTATAAAATGAAAAACCTCAGAAAATTGCCTTTAGTGTAAACACAGATATGACGTAGTATTTGAGATGGTAAATCTAAGTAACAAAAATCCAGGATGAGTTAATAACATATTAGGTTCTTAGAGCTTCATCTCTCAGGCTCCTAAAGCACTTTATAAACTTTACTTAAGCCTCCAGCCATCATGCAAAACAAATATTATAACACTCATTTAATAAATGCGCAGAGACAACACCCCCTGTCCCAGTTCCCACTGCCGATCAGTACACACAAGTGGTCCTTCTGTGGGCTGTGTTCTACTTACTGTGCCACACTCTGCAGGAGTCTGTCAGATGACTCCTCAAATTCAAATAAGAACTGTTAAATAATCATTGTTCTTCCTATTTACTGAGTCTTTGGAAACCATTTAAATGAAAAGTCTTTTGAAATAGTCTTCTCAACCTAGTCATTATATTTTTCACAAGATTTCACAGGAAAACAAGATTTATATTTTCACAGATTATACTGGTCAAACAGCATAAAAAGAAAAGCAAAAATAATAATTTAGAAAGTAACCCAGGAAGGAGTTCCTATTTTATTAATGAACTTAATGTTTCAGTATTTACTCTACATAAAGCATATAGAATTTATGTTGTGTATGTTAAGAGCTTTCTGTAATAATAAGGTGACAAGTTAAAGTGTCTTTCACATAAATCATTATGAGATCAAACAAAAATGAGAAGGCTCATTCTATTTGTAAAGTAAGACTCCTTCCCTAATTTATCTCACAGTAAATTAAATCTAGAGTCTATATCTGCTATCAAATTTTCTTCTAAATTTCAGCCAAGAGGAACCTGCTTCTGGTATCAAGATCATTATTATATAGCACAGGAGAGACACCTGCTAAGATCAGTACCTTTAGACCTCTGTCTGCCTAATTATAGGACCCCTTATTCTTAAAACCATTCCATATCTACAACACATCTGCAGGTCTTCAAAGTACCTAAGATTTACCTTTCTATTCTACAATAAACCCTTTGATCTAGAAGGATTGGAGGGTATTGGGCAGAAAAGCTGTTATTTCAGGTCTCTTCTTAGTCACAGTGATCCAAGTAAATATACTAATTGCTGCTGATAAAAAATTCAAGGTTTCACTTCATATGCAATTGCTTTTGCTCATTAAATGCTAAATACCTTCTGTGAGAATTGAGCATCTGCCCTTCACCAGAAGATGTAGAAATTCTCGTGGGCTTGGCCATACTGTGGAAATGGCTAATTTGGGGGGAATGGAAACAAGAGAAAATGTACCGTTCATAATATGAGAATGTACCGGGGCAACCATCCCATAATAAATGGCTCACAACACTCAAATGATTTTAAGTACACATTCATTTTAAGGGATATCTGTTGACTTTAATGATATATTTTTCTTGACTCATTAAAAAACTCTTACGACATTATTCTCTGTTTATACGTCAATTTTCAGGTGATTTTTGTTATAGTACATTTTCTATGTGGCAATTAAAAATAAACAGTAAGCTGAGAAAATTGATTTTAAATCTCAGTGCCCTTTTCTGATTATAGCTTTGGTCAATCTTAGATGGTTAAGTTACAGAGTTTCCATAAGTTCTCCGATGATAAGAACAGAAACCAAATAATCTATGCTAAGTATTTAATATTGCATATCAGACTTTTTAAATAAAATTTTAGAAGTAAGAAAATAGGGAGGACATTTACAGTAAGAATAAATTGAGAAAGAATATATTCTGATGATGCATTGCTTAGTTAAATGTAGCAAGGGGTTAGTTCACATTTCTTTGGAAATGAGTAGGAAATTATTATTTCTGGTAAAATATAAGTACTAGTAAGCCTTTCTAGGATGCTGGCTTTAACTTGTAGTTATTTTGTTTGAACTTCAACTATCCATAGTCACTGTTAACACACTGCACAGAATGGCATTCAGCTTGCTTACTGTTTTGTTAGTCCTGGAGTGTTTTAAAGCTTAAAAAATGTTCTTTATTGTTATTTAAAGATCTGGGCAAATCACGTAAAAACCCGAGTTTCTAGCTGCTCTTTAAAAATCAGTCCTTTAAAGCTAACCCTCCCCCCCACACACACACAATAGTCTGGAACTGTCAAGCAGATGACTCTATCAGCAGGGTATGCAAGCACTTCCTGCCACAGTCCTTGAACTTGCCATGTGGCTCATTTTTGCTACCCTGCTTGCCCCAATGGCATTGGAGCTTTCTGCCTCTGAGGCAGCCTATCATTAGTCAAAGTGATATGTTGAATGCAAAGGGCCTTATGATATGACTCCTGATCTTGATACAAATGTCCATGGTGATTAATTTATACGATGATCTTCTCCGTATGAATCCATCACTCCAGGAAAGTAGAAAAACAAGATAGCAAGTGGTTGGCGATACCTACAAATACCAAATTGGTCGCTACTAATAACATAGATGAGGAAAAAGGAGAAGGAGGGAAGGAACAGGAGGGAGGGATAAAGGGATGGAGAACTTGGAGAAGGAGGAAGAAGGAAAGTGAAAAAACAAAAAGTACTTTTGTAGTAAACAAAATAAAGAAGCAATAGAAGCTTTATTTAAGTTTGAAAATTTATTTCTGTTGAATCAGTAGTCAGTTCTCATAATTTTCATACACAGTAACTTAATATTAAAATTTTTCTTTTAAAGAGAAATCCCATGGTGCAGTCAACAAATCACTCAGAACAGTGTAGGAGGGGGATAAACATGAGGTGAAACTGACTTTTCACAAATACCTTAACCTCTAATTGATCTAAGTGAATTCAAGCAAGTGTGCTGAGAGTTATTGTGCTCTGGACCAGGACAGCAGGAGCAGGCCTGACCATCGACATTTATAAATCCAAACCCTAGAAATAAGTGACATGAACCATCATCAAGAATCACCACTTCGACTTCCTTCCTCAGTATTCTGTGAACTGAGAAACAGTGTGGATGCCGGATCAACATGTCCAATGTCACCATTTTCATCATCATGAGAGGGGTACAAAAAGGCATCTCTAAACATATCTCAGGTGCTATAAAAAATAGCTATGGCAAGAAGTGAAAAAACCTCATTATGAACAAATGTGTCACTGGCAAGAGCTACTGATTTCTCTCCTGTCCTTCACCAATGCAATCTAGGAGCCACTCAACTGTATTAGCTCAAGCCCTAATTAAGGCTCAATTTTTTTGAGGGGAGTAGTGCTCCCATTTTCTTTTTCTTTTCTTTTTTTGGTGGTGCTAGGGATTGAACTCAGGGCCTCAGACATGCTAAGCCTGCCCTCTACCACTGAGCTACATCCAGAGGCCAGAAGTGCTTCCTTTGTGAAAGGAGGCTGATAAATCATATCTACCATCAAAAAGTTTGTATGTACATCATGTCCTTTGATGGGCTATTCTTAAGAGTCTACATTCCAGAGGACCACGCAATGTACTGGCTTGCATTAGATTTCTGCCGAGCTGGCAGCCTTTTTCTAAAAGTCTTACATTACAGGTAACCTGATGACAGGGAGGGTGGGCCACACATCTCAGCCGCCTGTCTGCAGAGCCAAGGGGAGCAAGCTTGTAAGAATGCAACAATATGCTGGGATCAATGGAACTCTCCCAGGAACTGGCTGTTCCCCTTTCAAAGGACACCTCCCTAATCTTTCCACTTGCTCAAGGAAGATTCTTCAGTGCTCTGAACTTGACAGGAGTCTGGCATCATTAGGAAGTGCAAAGGGAGAATGCTCTCTATTAATCATGGGCAGAGGCAGAAGGGACCAAAATCATGGACAGTGAAGAGTCAGGGTCAGAATTGAAGGCTCCTCTTTGAAACTACAATTGTTTCCTTTAACCATAAAAAGAAAAAGATAAGTTTTTAAATCTTCATTAAGGGTCTACCTTATATCTGACATGGTGCTCTACCCTAGGTCAGAGCATCTACCATAAAGAACTTGAAGTCCATGACAAGATAAAGACAGAAGAGGAAAAAGTGATCTTTCACCCTAAATGCAGGTTCATTTCTGAGTCTGAGCATAATAAAAGATATAAAAAAGAACAAAAAACTAACCTGAGGATTTCCAGTGTGTACCAAGAGTACTGTGTGCCATGGGCTGTGGAAAAACAACTCTCAAACTATTAAAGGAGTGTGAGGCCAATAATCAAGACAGACAGCTGGACACAAAGCTTCATCACTGGAGTCCAAGAGAGAACACTCTACCATAGGAGTGTGGTTCCTCTTCACAGTTCTCAGGTAGGTGACATGGAAAGACTTTTCAGCCCCTTCCAAAGCATTCCAAATAAGTATGCTTCTGTTTAATGATTTCACAGCATTTTGATATATGGATAGCCCACAGTTATTGAACTCGTCCTGCAATGGTGTTTAGGTTATTCTATAAGTTTGTCACTATAAGTTAATATGGAGATTCTTTACTAAGTGAGGCCTATTGTTATTCTTATTTATTTATTTATGTTTTTGGGTACTGGGGATTGAACTCAGGGGCACTTGAACACTGAGCCACATCTGCAGCCCTATTTTTCATATTGTATTAGAGACAAGGTCTCACTGAGTTGTTTAGTGCCTTGCTTTTTTTAAAAAATATTTTTTTAGTTGTCAATAGATCTTTATTTTATTCATTTATATGTGGTGCTGAGAATCGAATCCAGTGCCTCACATATGCAAAGCAAGCGCTCTACCACTGAGCCACAACCCCAGGCCCTAGTGCCTCACTTTTGTTGAGGCTGGCATTGAACTCCTGATCCTCCTGCCTCGACCTCCCAAGCCACTGGGATTATAGGCATATACCACCACACCCAGCTATTCTTTAATACAGAGAATACAAAAGAAATCCCCATAAATAAAGCAAAATTAAAAGCTATGAATAGATGCTTAAAGTCAACAGGTCTTTAAATCTAGGAAGGGTCCTTCCTGGTGCTGGCAAGGAGGGCCTGTATCTGCTTGGACAGGCTCAGAAGGCAGTGCAGCCAGCTTCAGCTCTGTATTCAGGACAGCCTGTTATCACCTTATATCATCTAGCCATGTATTTGTATAGAGGATGGTCAAAGCTCTTTGGGGTTGGAGTATGCATGTTAATGGCCCCAAAACATTTAACGTAAAAAAAAGTTAGTAGACATTTTACTTCATGTTCTCTCCTGTTATACAACTGCACCCTCAAGAAAACTATAATAAACTCATGAAATAACAGGATTCAAATTCAGACTCAATGAATACTTGTATACCTATGACTAGCTGGGCACTGAGAGGTAAATTTACTGGTTGTGAAATTGTCATAACAAGGAAAGTATTAACATATCCATTTGTAGGTGAGAAAAGATAGAAATAGGTGTGCAATGTGGCACAAAAAAACATCCCTCAGCAGTTAGGCTTAAGGACATAAAAGGTCAGTGCCATACTACACAGGGCCTGTCTGCTCCAGTGTGTACACACCCTTCCATCAATCAAGAAGAGTCCAGACAGGATAGAGGAGAGACCTGAATTGGAGAGGTAGACCTTGGGTTCATATTCTTCCTTGGCTGGTGATTAGCTTTTCAACTTTTACTTCCTGAAGTTCCTCATTTATAAAACTAGGGATAAGAGACTTAGTCATAAGGCTCAGCTGAGATAAATATATGAGAAAATATTTTCAAAAATTTAAAGGCTTTGTATATATGTAAATATATAATCTGGGTCAAAGAACAACATGATGCTATGTGCAGGATACAGGCATCCATGACTAAGAACATAGTATCTTCTTGGGTGCAGCTACTCAAGGGTTCAAGTGCCCTACATTTAGAAGAAATGCAACCAAGTCTAAAATAAGCCTGCTTGTAAGCAAGCAAGAAATTTAGTAAAAATATAAACACCATGCAATGTACTAGTAGGAAGCTGCTTCTCTAAAATCTACAAAGTAGACAGACAAACAGAAATCCAAAAGATGCAAAATTACCTAGCAAAAGTTGCTCATGAATGAAAGACAAAATATTTGATTAGAATCAAATTCCTTCTAAGAACTTTCTGTGCTGATTATTAAAACTATCAAAAAACAGAGTACATTCACCATTCTCATCCTCATCTGATGCACATGTTGAATGCCAGAAAGATGAAGTGATTGATTAAGGTCACACAGAAGATCAAGACTAGAATCCATGTTTTCCAGCTCTCAATCTGTACTCTTTTCCCATCACCCAACTACCTGTGCCTTTTTTCATGGTACTGACATTACTGCTGTAATTTGGAAGGAAATTGTATCAATGCATTACACCAAAATTATTTGTTTTCTTTCTAATATATTATTTAGGTGGGGATCTCCAAAGCTTTTTTTGAGACAATTTACTCTCAGAGAGGAGCTTTGAGCAAGGATGGTTGGGAAGTATGCTAACTGCAAAACAACCTTAAGGATTTCTGTGTGACGAGATGGGATTGATCTGATGTACTTGTAGCAAGCTCCATCCTCATGGTTTTTACATGATTTTAGAAGGGAAGGAGTTATTCTTTTAGTGACTTCAATATGCCCATCATCCCCTCAGACAAGCCCACTCATAATACAGTAGAGTCCTGACTCTGTAAATCAAGCAAGTAGCTGTTAGCCTTGAAGAGTTTTTATTATAAATGTCCAACTGGTGATCACCATTCTAAGCCACGTGTCCCCTTTACAAAATGGTCATCCTAGTCTCTCAGAAAATCTTATTTAGATCAATCCATCATCTATGTGAGGGCTGTAACTCTTAAGTTACTCACCTGTAGTATCTATCTCCAGGATTATAAATACAAAAGAGACTAAAGATTATCACACAATTGATTAGCAACATGTGGAGGAAAGACCGAGTTTTAAGCTGCTACTTATACTTCATGGTTGAAATATGAGCCGTGACAGAACTGCTTCTCACAATATGAAAGGAATGCACTAAAATAAAATCAATTTTAGGACAATTTTGTGACAGATATCCTGATGTGAAATAGTGGAAAAGGAAAGGATACAATCCAGTGGGGAAGACAGACATCTACCCAGCTACATAAAAGCTTCTAACTTTCAGGATTTTATCTAACTTAATCTCCTTGTTCTTCAGCTTTTCTCACTAGCACAAGAGGAGTTATAAAATTGTCCTACCTACTTCACAAAGATGTGAGGTCAAAATGAAAGAATAGATGTGAAATTGTGCTGGAAGGTCATCAACATTATGAGTGCAGATAATTTAATAAACTCTGTACCACTGGATTTAAGTCTATAGTGAACGAGATACTATACAGAGGATAGAAATGGAAAAATTTCCGAAGAATCATATTTTTCCACACAGGAAAAGAACTGAAAATAATTCTACAGCTATTTTTCAATGAGATGATAATATTCAGAAACATTTTAATAATCCAGGCAAATGTTTGTTTTTGTTTTTTTTATAAACATGTGTGCCACTTTGGTTTAGGGCATTCTTTAATCAGCCTGTTAAAACCAGGTTTGTAGGTTTCTCACTTATATTTGAGCCATTATTGTGTCAGATGCATTACAAAGTAAACTGCAAAATAGAATAAACATTTTTAATCTTTGAAAAATGTCCATGTATTCTTAGAAAAGTTATATATAGAAAGGTTTTCTTTCTTTTTCTTTCAACGTTTTAAACCAGTATCCATTTGGACTAACTCAGGGTGCTGATGTGCAGCTGTAGAGGTAGAGTTTATGGTGTGGGTGGTAAATGGAACAGGAAACGTCTCAAATTGGAATTGGAAGAAATCCCAGCGAGTGAGGAAGACCCTCATACTGGGCAAGGCGAGATGGCAATGCGCGCCCGGGGTTCTTACCGTCCAGGTGGCCGACTTGGCGGTGCTCGACTGTTGGAAGGACACATCAAAGCTGTGCGGGCCCGGGTAGTCGGTGTTGGAGGGGATGGCGGGCGATGGCGACAGGGCATCGAAGGTGGAGCTGGGCTGCGCATAGGGCGAGGGTGCCGTCACGCTGTTCTGTGCGTGGTCTGTGTTGTAGGGGCTGGTGGACGAGGAGCCATTCTGAATCTGCTGGTCCATGCTGTTCAGGAGCCCCAGGTTCGTGTACTGTGGCTGCAAGGACACCCAGAAACCCTGACATTAGCCATCTAAACCACAGATTATTGCTCCAAAACAGGCATCATTTGGTGCATATATTCTACAGAAGTTCCCCTCAGGTTCCAAAGATTTCACATGAAAAGTAAAACGGGCTATCTGTATACACAGAAACGTCAAGAGGAGTCGGAGGCATGTATTTATAATGACATTCACAGTTCACAGGGCTCTTATGGTGGCTGGGATGTCCTCAAGAGTGTTGAAAGTAGAATACATGCTTATTCACAGACTAGGCAAAAAGGGCCTGGTGCTCAGAAGCTGCTTAGGAATTCTTCAAAACAAAGAACTATACTATAGCTGTTACTCCTTTTTTTGGTACCCCCCCACCCCCACAGGGAGCAAGGTATAGTATTCAGAATGAGAAAGACCATCTGATACATTTAAGGGGTTTAAGCACCACATATAGATACATATGTGGCAAAATGAGATAATCTGCAAGTTTCTTCTTACTATTATATTTCCAGATTATATCCCAGAGCACCAATAATGATCCCATCCCAGAAACTAGTGTCACAAAGACTGGAGGGGAATGGGTAGGAAGTAGGTTGAGGAAAACCTTATATAAATATTTTTTAATTAATTTATTTAGAGATGAGGCTCTAGCTATGTTGTCCAGACTAGTTTGGAACTACTGGACTAAGGGTATCCTCCTGCCTCAGCCTCCCCAATAGCTGGGACTAAAGGCCTACATCACTGTGCCCAGCTTCGGCTATATAAAGTAACATGCTACTGTATCATCTAAACCTGGTCTAAATTTAATAATTTTTAAAATTTTTCTTTGCAGCACTTTAGTTTTTACTAGAGTGCAACATGTATAAGGGAAAGAATCACAATCTAATCATGAAGAAAGTCCCTTGCTCATTATGGTTCAGAAGTACATCAGTTCATGTCACTCCAGCTGCCAGCCTCTTTCATGTCTTCCATGTGAACGGGCCTGAGCATAGAGTCAAGTACACAGTAAGACGTTCGTGAAAAGAACAGATTAATTTCTTCCCATTTCACCTGCAAAACAACTTCACTATATGACTACCAGAGAGGGGAGGTGAGAAGCATCAGCTAATAAGCAGAGCAGAAATTCAGAACTAAGGCTGCTTGGTTCTGAGTCCAGGGCTCTGTCACATCAGGCCATCACATCCAGGGCCTGCTCAGCCGAGTCAAGGTCCTAAGGCTAGTTTAATTGAGCACATTTCCAGAAGGGGCAACAGTTTTCCCTTTGTAAAACCTTCTGACACATGGGAATTTCATGTTTTCTTCAGGTTATTGAAATAGGAGGAGATCAAAAGCAAGAAGAAGGCAGCCATGTCCTTTGTTAAAGACATGAGGAAGCTGGCTCTTCAATTGAAATATCTCTTCAAGCTGAGGAAAACCGTTAAGAACAAACCCACTAAGAAATAAGGGCTTGGAATTCTTTTTAAATTTAAAACTTTAATAAAATTATTTTATTCAACTTTAATTCTTTCACATGGGAAGGAGAAACGAACTCAGCCATTCCATTCAGTCCAGAGAGCATCTGTCTAAATGTTAAGTCGCACGCCCATTCCATGACATTCATGCATTCGCATTCCACTGCTGAATGCCACCTCCCCATTTGCTCTGCAAATAACTATTAATCTCTTTACACTTATCCCCATGCTGACAGGAGCAGCTGTTTGTCTCGCCTTCTCTACCCTCTGACTTCAGTAGCTCCTGCCCCTCTCCTATCCTCCATCTTGGGCTTCCCCTCCTGACAGGTATGGCAAAACTACAGGTAAAGCAACTACCGAAGGAAAATAAAACCTGAGGCTCAGGCTGGTACAGATATGTCCACGCCCCTGGCTGAACTAAATCTCTTAGGTATCCAAGCCTGAGGCAACTGCCTGAGAAGGGGGTTGAAAAGATATTATTTGTGTTCAAGTTAAGGGTCAGTATACAAAGCACTCCCTAACCTCCTGTAGGAATCAGATAATGCACCCAAAGGCACGTGCTTCCCTACAGCAGTACAATTAGGGAGGCAGCCGTCCCTGACAGAAAGGACAAAGAAACTGGCGGAACACTTTCTCGCAGGCAGTAAATGACTGTTGGGCCACCCCTTCCTCCACCTCCTTGCTACAGGAAGGAACTACAGCTAATTGTGGGCTTGGATGAGAACAAAGAAGCAGGGGCCCTTGGAATGTTTTCCCCCAACATATATAAAGGGAAAAGTTTGGGGCCCAGATTTAAAAGACAGTGAGTAAACACTAACTGATTGTCCAAAGACTTAAGAGAAAGGGAAATTCCATTTACCAGAGTCACAAAGAAGACCCCTGCAACTGCGGCAAAACTGAACATACTGGGTGGCACCAAAGAGGCAGAAACTGTATCCAAACTCCGTGAGAGCAGGTGCTGATGGGTCTACTTTTAAATGCCATTTTAAAAAATTCTTTATGATTCCAGGTAATTAAAAACAACAGAACTTTTTCCTAATGCTAATGCTTCAATACATGTAAAAAAAAAAAAAGAAAGAAAGAAAGCTACATTTCTCAGTATTGCAAAAAATTAGCTTATTATCCAAAATAAAGTGAGAAAGCACATTTCAATTTAAATTTTTTCAAACTAACACTTTAAGGACATAACCCAAGCATTATACTCAGTTTTATAAAGCATAAAACTAGCACTATTAATTTAGTTCAAAATTAACACAAACAACAAACGCATCAATGTAAGAACTGTGTTTTTACAGTTTTTACATCAATGTAAAAACTGTGGATTTCCATCCAGGAAATCTACCTGGATGCTTTTCATAATGTACTAAAATTCAGTAAGTCAAAAGCCTGCCAAAGGAATCAGTTCTTTGGAAGTTAATCATTTAAATATCTAGTTTTGTAAAAAGGTTTTTATTTGCTTATTTCTTTGATTAAAAGAGAGATTGCATGTGTTGACAAAGTATGATTGTAGGCCAAGGGCCCAGAGACAGAGTAAAGAAGAACACATATTACATAGCTCAGACCAAGAAAATAACTTTAAGTGTGCAATGCCACATGAATAGGCAGGATCTCTTATTCATCAATTATTAAGAATATTGAAATAGTGATAGCAGGGCTTTAAGCAAAGCATATCAATCTTCAGGGGACAGTCCTTGTGTGACTAATTCCACAGTTTGCGTGCACGTGAAGCTAGCCCTCACCCAGGTCAATGTGAATATCTACGTCTAATTTTCCACCAAAGTGAAGTTGGTAGGGGGAAGGCACCACTACCTAGCCCCCTTCTTAATTGCCAATAATTTCATAAACACAGAGGGGAGAAATATGTTTATGGGATATTAAGGCAATGCCTATTAACAATGACAAGTAAGAGTATCAGGAATGAGGACATAACATTTTCATATCAGCCATCAAAACTGCCTTTGGAAGAACACTGTTTGGCCCCACGTATCCCATGTGTTTCTTATGTAATAAAGTTTATTAGAATATTTGAAGTGAAAAGGAAGTAGATTCTCCCTTTCTAACTACAAGGTACCTTGATCTCAGAATAATCTAAACACACTCTACAGGCATACAAATAATGAATACATGACAATGTTAGATGTCTATCCCATCATATCTGAAAGAGGAGGCAATCTTCTTCCACAAAGTATAGGACAAGAAAATAAGTACAATTTGTCTAATAGCTACTCTAATCCCATAAAGTGGGAAAAAAAAGAAAGTGATTTTCTCTGATTTTAAAAGATGCCTTATTTCCTATGAAATAAATTTGAAATAGTAGACTTGTTGACTGGACCTAGACTGTCAGAAATGTTTATAACTGGAATATATTCAGATTTCACAGACTAGGTGATCTTAATAGAAAGGCAGAAGTACACCTTGGCTGCAGGGACTTAGCATATCCCTGAGGGCATCAGAGAGCACCCTCAAGAGTGTTCTGAAACATGGGCGCACCCAGGCCTGAATCTTAAAGCTGTTTTCTTTCACCATGAAAAAGAACAAATATGTATCTATTCCCTAATATAAGGAAGAGGGTTTTGTTCATTATTTTTGGTTGTTTTTATTTTTCGTTCATAAGTCCTTTTACTTTAAGTCATCTACAAACTAATCTGTTCACTAAATTTCAGTTCAGATGCTGGGAATTAATATAGCAATATAGAGGACATGATTTTCTCTGTTTAATCTTTTAGAATATCCTATAGATACAGTTCCTCTAGTTTCATTTTATTTATTGTTGTCATCATTATTTTCATTATCATTATTATTGTAGTGGAGAAATTGAACCCAGGGGCACTTTTT
Organism: Geosciurus inauris; assembly: GCA_004024805.1. Lineage (NCBI taxonomy): Eukaryota > Metazoa > Chordata > Mammalia > Rodentia > Sciuridae > Geosciurus > Geosciurus inauris. The sequence continues at coordinate 40,984 of PVHX01010508.1, forward strand.
ACCACTGAGCTACATCCCAGCCTTTTACTTTTTGCTTTTTATTTTGAGACAGGATCTTCCTAAAGTTGCTCAGGCTAGTCTCAAACTTGCAATCTTCCTGCCTCAGCCTCTGGAGTCACTGGGATTACAGGTGTGCTGCCCTGCACCAGGCTCATTTTATTTTTTTTCTGGATTATGCCTTTGCAATGATCTTACATTCTGAATATATTATAAGCCTGATTTTTCTTCTCATAAGTACAACAATAATGTGTTGGTACATTTTGTTATAAACAAAGTCAAATATTTAATAATGAGATTTATTCTTCCTTAAAGTTGATGGTTTAATCACTTTCTTATAAAAGGACTGAACACCAAAAAGGGATTCCAATCAAGTCATTTGAAGAATACAGTAGAAACAGGGACTTATGTATAATTTGCATTCCTGAAAATCTACCAATTCAACTATATGAGAGAGATTCTAAGTCCTCTCTGCCAGATATTACTATCTGCACTAGCTAGTTTATGACAACATGATAATAAAGCCAACAGCAAATGGTAAGAGGTTAACTGAAATGGGAATAGGAACCAAAAGAGGAATAGGGGAATTTACTGTTGGGATTTATAATCATCATTTATCTCAATTCAAATGGACCTTTGACACAGGAAGCAATACCTTGTACTAATCTCATTAGGAAGAAAGTGTATTTATAATCCACGAGTGACTATTAGATGAGGCTAGGGAATGGAACAGTCTTCGGTAGTCTTACATTTCTCTACTGATCCTGGTAATGCAAGAGAACTCTGAACTTGGACGTAAGGTGACATGGGGTCCAAGACTCAACACTACCACTAACGTGCTGTGTCCCTCAGGGCAATATAGTTGACACTTTGGAGTGTAGTTTCCTAAAAGGTAAAATCAATGTAAAATGGAGGAGACTGAATCTGATGATGCAATGTAAGTAATATATCAGTTCCAGCATGCTGTTAGCTCATCTGTGAGGCTACTTTTAAAAAGTTCCATGAGAATGGAACTTTGAAAACAGTTTCATGTGATAACCTTTTTTTTTTTACATAATTCCCTGAAAAAAACTAAAACTCTGCATCTCAGGAAGCATATATAGTTTCCTTCACTGGTATAACCTTTCACCTCGGGCTTCATGGAGGAGCTTTTGTGAACATTCTGCAGCCCCTCCTGGGAAAAGAAAACAGTTTTCTTCGTGACCCTGGATTTACAAAGAGTTCATTCGATTATACTTTAGCAGACAGTCCTACATTTTCATCCCCCAATATTAGCAGGATAGTGATTTTCAACAAGCACTGCCTAAGGGAGAAATATTTGTCATTTTTAAGTCTTCAACCACCTGCCCCACCTCAAATAAAGATGGTTTGTTTTATGCTAGAATTAAACACAATTAACTTGAAGCACTCCCTTTGAGGTCAAGAAGATATTTGTATTATGTCAAGTGAAAGCACCAACTTTCCACCTTAGAAATGCATTTACCATCACATTTTTCTCAAAACCAGATTTTGTTAAAAATGAAGTATTTCACTTCTTTTGTCTTCTAAAATGATCCTAAAACGTGAATGCTTGGAAGTTAAATAGACCCACACCTTGTAATGAGCGAAATGTATGAATAAAGCATTTCAGTACACATACATCTAGAAAGAGAGTAGGCAGAGGGGTTATGAGAATGTGTTATGTTCTTATATAAAGTGTCAAGATTCCTGAAGGGCCAAGATTCTATAACTCAGGGGAGAGATCTCTAAAAGTCCCAACTGGCAAGCCAAAGTTGACTAATTGAGTGGACAAAAATGTCACCAATTATTACATATAGCATTTGAAAAGACACAAAGTAGGAAATGTATTGAAGATAAAACAGGATCCAAGTGTAGCTAAATTATAATGTCTAGAGTTCAAATAAGGAAAAACAAATTTTAAATTTTAGGACTTTAAGAAGTACTCATTTCACGATAAATGATCAAAATAAAAATCATGAGGTATCTCAAATATGACACCCATCATTATTTGCCAATCTACTACAGTCTTAACAGACTTAATATTCAATAATTCTTGGTCCAGATTTTAGAGAAAAATATTCACAGTTTCAGTTTACTCAAATGAAAAGTTATTTCTTGAAGTAGAAGCAAAACTACATTTTCTCTATTTTATGTTTATAGGACATTTTTAATCCTTACCCATTAATTGTTTTGTTGGCTCTATTTTACACACATGGTAATATCAGAAGAAAGCATACAGTAACAAAATCTTTAGTGAAAGCTCAGCCATCTATATTGAAAACATATTTCATGACTTTAGAAGTTCAGCAATAATTCTTTGCTCATTTTTTAAAAATATTTTTAGTTTTTAGTTTTTTTATTTATGTATATGTGAGGATTGAATCCAGGGCTTCACATGTGCTAGGAAAGTGCTCCACTACTGAGCTACAACCCCAGCCCACTGCTTTGCTCATTTTTAAAGGGAGTTTAAAATAGTCCCCAAATTAATAATAATAATTTTGTTAGTGTATCTGTCTAATCTATTTCAGAAATTGTGACTTAACGTAATATTAATGTGATTAACAGATTTCCCTCACCATGACATGAAGTTTAAGATATATCAATTTCAATAAAATAATGAACATAAAGAAACACAAAAGTTGACACACATTTAGTATCCATATTCATGCTTTTCTACAAGGAGAATATTAGCTTTATGAGCTATTCCTGCTACAATTATCATTACTCTTATGGGGTCCTTACTCTGTGTCTTATAATATTGCAGTGCACTGCATTTTCAACTGTATTTACTTATTCAATACTCAGGAGATAGATGTCATTATCATCTCATGTTTTACATATATTTTACAGATGAGGAAACTGAAGCACCACAAGATTAAGTAATTTGCCCAAGGTAGTAACAAGAGCCAGAATATGAAACCAGTAAATCTGGCTCAAGCATCCACTTTAGCAGCATTGTTTCTGATTACTTGTGAACAGGAGTCACTCAAACGTCTGCTTGGAATTTTTATCTAAAAGTTACATTCAAGGAAAGCACACCTCTTTTATATCTACAGATTTTTTTCCCTGCCCATTAAAGACAGAGTATAAAATTTTAACCATGGTTAAAATATATATATCTGCAGAGTTAGAGACTCAGCTCCTCCAAGCCACCACTAGAAACACTCAACTCTGATCATGTAACTCTCAAGTTGGAAGTACTCAGTGTTTTAATGGCCTAAAAGGTGCTGTTTGAAACTCCCCTTCAGCAAATAAGGCTTCCTTCAGTTTTCTGAAGGTAAACTCCTTCAGTCCTCAAGTTTTTGGCAGATCCCGACCATTTCCCAATTCATCCTTTAGCTCTCAGCTTCAATATCATCTCCCAGGAGCTTCTTTCACTGCCAAGGTAGATTACGCTCCTGTGAGTTTCACCTTTTCATAGCACATTCCCTGTGTATCATATAATCATAATTAAAATCAGCTATCTGTATAAATTGTTTTCTGATGCTTGTCTTTCTCTGATAGGCAATTTAAGGGGACCATATTTGGCATGCTTAGTGCTAAATCCCTAGTACCTGGAACAGCGTCTGAGACATAATAGATGCTCAGGAAATGGTTCTAAAAAGAATAAATGTGAAACACTAAAAAATAAAAATCACTTTCAGAAAGTATCCCTTTTATTCTAGAACAACTGTGTTGCTTTTTTTTAATCCTGAAAAAAAGTGTGTGTCCAAATTAGATTTATCTCTTCACATATTATTGCCAGGTGAACATTATAGAGTATCCCCAAATAATCTCTAAGACATTTCCTTTGTGTTTTACTTTCTTTTGGTAGGTGGGAATGGTGCTTTTAGCTTCAGCTTTTATGAGAACTAGTAGCAGAATAGCCAGTCCTGTCACTCACGATATAGTGAGTAATACCTGGTAGCTCACACCTAGCTGAGAAGTTTATTAATGAGCTTCTACTTCCTTAAAATGAACACATACACACTTTTGTGCCAAGGCAGTGTTTTTTACTTGATGATCTAGATTTTGTTTCTTAATGCATATAGGTCAGCAATAAGAATCCAAAACTTTGTGGTCATATCATTCTTCATTTCCTACTGATGGCAATTATGGCCAATGCAGGTTGCTTTGGAAAGAAATCACCTTGGAACATACTTCAGAGAGACACTTAGTTTCTTGTACATAGGCCACAAAATTGGTCCCTCCCTGTCTAATTTCCATGATTTTCTGCCCAGTTAGCCAGAAGTTAGCTTAGAATAATGACATAATTAATGGCTTACAAATGTATGTTTTAAGGAACTAAGATTATAGTTTATCCAACTCACAAACCATTTCTCGGAAATGATACAAATTCATGACATCATTTTCCAGACTTTAAAATACACACTCAGAGATAGAAGAATCACGAGTTCAAAGCAACGGCAAGGCACTGAGCAACTTAGTGAGACCCTGTCTCTAAATAAAACACAAAATAGGGCTGGGGATGTCGTGGACCCCCAAGTTCAAACCCTGGTACCAAAAAAAAAAAAAAAAAAAAACACACTCAGAGGCCAAAACAGGAGCTTTTATTTGCAAGAATACTGAGGCATGAAACAAGAAATATACTACTTGGTATTAGTATTCTAAGTGTATTCAATTGAGGAATGCAGCTTCAATAGTTCTAATTTGCATTTGCTTGTCAAGTGCTTTGCTGATGGATACATTTTTATTATATTAGAGGCACAGTTCTCAATGATTTAATATGCTTTGTAATTAGACATGGAGACTTACATAACATTGAAGTGTTCCTTTAAGCTGTAACTTTTAACAGCAAAATAAAACTGAAATTTGTAGCTGTGTGGAAGCCATGCCTTACTCTGAAAAGGCACTTAAGCATTCATTTCAACCTATTTACCCCACTATGAAAGTAACAATCCATCAATCAGTTAATAATTATAACAACTCATTAGTGTCTTCAAGAAAAAACAAAAGGCTGGGACACTATGTTTAAGAACAAACTCACTTCAATACTTAACTAGCATCCATCAGAAATAACACCATAGAAAATAAAAAGGGGAGAGTGTTTGCAAATCATCAAGCTTATTCACCCAGATCAAACCACCCACATCTCTGGTGATGATCAGGAGACATGCAGGGAACAAACTGAATCAAGTAAACACTTTTAAAAAGTGATTGCAATGCATGATAAAAATCTAATTTGTTCAGCAGCTTTTTTTTTTTTTTAAATCAAACACATTCTCTGTCCTCATGGGTAATCAATTATGTAAAAGCAGCATACACTTTACATTCTTTACCTGTTAGAGTACAAGTTCTTTCTTACTTAGGAAACTACCCTGTATTTAAATACCCCCACTTCACTGGAAGTATAATGAAAATAACACTGGGCTCATAAAAAAAAATAGACTTGGTAAAAACTATATTTTTTAATTTGTTCTAATTAGTTATACATGATAGGATGTGTTTTGACATATTACACATATATGGAGTATAACTTCTCATTCTTCTGCTTGTACATGATGTAGAATTACATTAGTCATGTAATCATATATGCACAGAGGACAGTAATGTCTGATTCATTCTACTCTCTTTTCTATTCTCATCCCCCTCCCTTTCCTTCATTCCCCTTTGTCTAATTCAAAGTACTTCTACCCCCCACCCACCATTGTGAATTACCATCCACATATCAGAGAAATCATTTGGCCTTTGGAAAGCCATATAATCTGTTCTCTGCAAAACATGCAAGTGAACAAGGGTTATGAAATGTGAGGGACACTGCACTTCTTTTTTGCACAGGTTAGTTACAGTCTTTCCTTAGTATATATCATATACTATATGATATCTTTCTTTCTGAAGATACCACATCAAGCCACAGAAGCCCATTGTCTGTCCCCAAGACATCCAAGGAACATTATAGGTTACAGAGATAGACACAACCTCTACAAGACCCTTAGTCTAGGGACGGGGAGAAGGCATCTGGTATATGGAGAAGTACAATGTGCACAGGGTGCAGGCCTTATTCTGAAGGGAGGGATCTGAGAAACCTTTAAGGCAGAACCTTAATTACTGGAAAGGACTTGACCTGGAGATAAATATTTGGATGTAGCAATGTTGAGGGAATAAAAGAGGCAGAAAAGTTTTCTCTGAAATTTCACTATTCTGAGTTTGCGTTTCAAGCACTGGACATTGTTGAAGTAATTTCTCAGGCCTAAAGCTTATAAGAGCTCATACCTCACCCAGTGTGATCATTTCTCTGTATGTGCCTGTGGAGTCCCCCACCTTAGTCTGGTGACAGTTTCATATGGTCTATTTAAAAGTAATCAAGCCATTCCCAAAACATCTGATGTAGCGCTTTGAGAGAGGGTAATGGTTTTCCTTTTAATTCTGATTCCATCAATAGAGTGACACTAATCCAGACTGATTTGAGTAAACAGGGCACATTCCCCATTGTCTCTGTGATCTGAGAAAGAATAAACTTGAGAAAGATCACTGCCTGGATTGGAAATGGCCCCTTTAGGTGTTTTGCGCAAGCTTAAAAGGAAAAAGAAAATGCCTGTGCAGAGTTCTGTCCAAAGTGAGCTCACTTTTGAGGGTGGTAATTCTCATAGGGGTATTATACTAAACTGCACCTATTAGTGGCTTTAGCACCAATAAGAAAGTAGAACGATTTCTTTTGTAGTGTTTCCAGAATGGCTGAAGAGAGTGTTTCATAAATTTCTGCCTCTGGCAACACACCATAGCTTGACACAAAAATTCTCTCTTTTAGCTTTTATAAAGAATTTTTTTTTTCCATTTAAGAAACCCAGGCAAGATGCAATCCTGATTACAAGTTTTGCATGAAATATCAATTTATCCATTTATGTGCATACATTTACTAACATTCCAAAAATGCTTTATTCTTGCCAGTTATTCCCCCACCTAGCACATGTGCTTTATTTTAGCACCAGTTGCTGAATTTTAAATGGACAGGTGAGCATTATATGGTGAAGCCATCTCAGCTCCAATCTCCATGGCAGTCCAATTTCACATTGTCTTTGGTAAACAAACTTGGACAATTTTATTTATTAATCATAGTGTATAAAGTTATGCATTATCAAACTAAATAAATTTAGAAACAAATTTCAAAGAAATATTTCTTTCCTTTGGTCTTTCTTTTTTTCTCCCCCAGAAAGGAATATGTTTTGAGTAGTGTAGATATGCTACATCATCACCTTAAATAAAAAGATCAAAGGTGGAGAAGTCTAAAGTATTGTTTCTGAAAAGTCTTTGTAGACAATTCAATTTAACTACTTATTCAAATGAGGCTGAACAGCAATGTGGCATTTGTAAAATCTCATGGTTTCCATATGTCTGATAAAAGTGAAAAGCAGGACAATCATATGCTAAGACTGGATACTTTCAGAATGTTTTGTGTGAGTGGAGGAACAGGTTGGTAAGGAAGAGAAAAAAAATGAGGTACAAACTTGGATGTCTCCCTGTTTATCACCTTCTTCCTCCTAACCATTCCTTTTAGCTTTAAATAAAGTCAGTGGCCCCAACACCACTGCCTCCACCTACCTGTGCCACCTCCCCCATCTGCCCTTGAGAGTTGCTTGTTTTCTTCCTGGGTGAAATGGAAGTGATAAAGGAGACTATGGCAAGAGAGAATATTAATGTGGGTACAGACATATGTTCTCCTGATATTTCCCTTCAAATATGAAGTCTTAAATATGTTTTACTGTCCCAAAATGAAATTTGAAAATTTCATGACAAAGATTTTTCATTTGTGATACTGAGGTTTCTGTTGTTGTTGATTTCATTTGGTGGGGTTGGTTTTTTGTTTGTTTAATAAGTCATTAGTATTTCTGTCACACTATTATTTCCCAGTTGGGATTCTCATTTTGAATCAATGCCATACTTTAGCTCCAGCATTACTACTTGCATTTAGAACAGTGACCAAAGTTTTTTTCATCCTATATCTAAGATGAATATTTAATGGATAAAATTAATTCCTAATTAACAGAGAATCCATCTGAATTTTGTTCCTAATTTCGATTAACTTTAAACCAAGGCTCAAAAAGGGTAAGATGTCTTATCAGTCTCTGGTAAAGTCTAAGGAACTAGAGCAGTAAATCCTCTACTTCTCCCAGCCCAAGCAAGTATTCAGGCTCATTCTTCACTCTCACTGTACAGTGCCACTTTTTGCCCCTAGAGAGGGCAGTGCAAGTTTAGAATCCTGAATTCTGAACACTGTCCATGCTTTAAAAACACAAAGGTCCTAGCTCTTAGTGAGATAATAGCCCCTACCATCTCGTCTTGCTGTTTCAATGAAGCTTTCCTTTTGGACAAACATATTAAATGCATACCAGTGTTTAAATCAACACATTCCCTTTTCAAATCAATATACTATGGTCCTTCATCTGGTCTGGTACAGTTCTTTGTGTCTTCATTCATTTTATACCTGCTACACAGAATAGCTTTCATTCTCTCCATTCTCAGATAAATTTTGTTCCTCTAACCATGTGAAATATTACCTTCATCATGAACAGCTTAGACTCTGTTCCTCTGTTTAGAACCTCTGGTGTCTCTTACTACTATTATTTTATACTGGAGTCATTTATACCTTACATCCTCCTTTGATTGCTGGATTCTCCAGGGTTCATGGCTAAAAGATGCTCTTTTCTACTTTCCTCATGATGCCCATCACCCTGACTATTTCATTAGCTCTCCAACACTGTTGTAAGCAAATGTTTCTTAAGGTGGGAGAAATCATGTTTATGGCTGGTATATCAAAATCTTTGTATCTGGTTACAGGCAAAGTTAGACTACTTTTTCATTTTAGAATGCTGTATTGGGGAAAAGAATTAAACAAAAATGGGGTCTTTATTTTAAAAGTAACCAAATAATTTGTTTGAACTGGGATACTTTTGAAAGTAAAAATGGGTGTTGTTAATAATTATGCTGGAACAGCGGGTATAAATAAGGACAAACTAAGATCAACAGTTCCTAATTTATCTACGGCAGGGACCACAGTTAAAGAGAGCTATGGGCAGAGAACACATGAGCAGCTGTATGAGATCTAAGAAACAATCCATTCCTACTCTTTCAAAAGTTCCAGAAGAGTGATGGATATTCCTGAAAAAATGGCAGCCAAGGTACCAAGTGGAAAAATGCATTTTAATATTTCTAAGTAGTTCTAGAGTGAACTTATCTTCCTCAAGAGCTCTCTAACAGGTCAAATCACATCATTCCTCTCTGTAGAGCTCTTCTGGGGCTTGTCATTGCCACTGTGTTAAACACACTCTCAGTGTTATGGCCCACATTGAGACACTCTTATCTTACATTTTGCTGACTTTATTTCCTAATTATCTTATGCTTTCAAATTGCATAGGAACTACTTGACAATTCTAATTGCACCAGCCATCACCCTATCCCTGTGCCTCTATTGTTTATTTCATTACCTGAAACTCTCCTTCCCTCTTATATTTCAAAGAATCAGAAATTTCTACCTATCCTTCCAGTGCAGTGGCACCTTACATATTTATGTGAATTCTCTTGATCTTCCTACTTAGGGACTTTCTTGCTTGCTTTACATGGCTCACACTTCTCACATGACACTTATGATCTTCCCTGTGTTATAATTGGCTCATTCCTCCAATGAACTGTAAACTTCTTAGTGTCGAAGTATTTTTTTACTCATTTTTAGAGCCTAACATCATATACATAACTGATTTTAAACATTTATTTGAAAAGAAAAAGCAGTTCTTTTTCTAACCTGTAGTTTCTCAATACTAATTTAAATGAATAATGACAAAGCACAACTCAACTAAAAACTGTAAGTGAAATTATAAAATGTTCAGAGAATGGACCCATTAAAAAGTCACATTTCATTATTTTCATGTGCCTCTGAAATATGTTTGAAAAGATTAGAAATAAGATTGATTTTTGGATCAATCTTCTTCTCTTGACAATTCAACCTATTGTCTTCCAGACCAAAATGTCAAAGCCTACCTTATGTAGGCTCTCCTAAACTGGCACTAGACAATGACACTGTTGTCAGTCACCTGACCTTTTTCTCATTACACATCAAATGAAAATTGGCAGTCCACTGGGCTTGGAAATTTTTAAGTCTTTAAAATAGTAAAACTTTAATAGAAATTGTAAGAATAAGTTGTTTTTCACTGAGATACATTTTGGTTATCTGTTCTCATTCTTCCTTAATATCAAATCATTAGGAGTTTAAAAGTATTCAATAGGAGAAAAAAAGTTTAATTTGATCATCATAATCTCAAGTGAAGATATTTACCTATATCTGTTTCTCCTACCAGCTCAGGTCCCACCCAAAGCAATCGCATGCACATCAAAGAAAGCTAGAGTGCATTTGTGGCAACATATTTCTCAATCATTTGACCCAAATCCTTCCTTGATAAACAAATCTTGTGACCTTAGATACATACACCCTTAATAAGCAGAATACAGAATCTAAATTCTCTGCATACACATCGTTTAAGAAAATGTTAACAAGTATGTTCAGAAAATGAATATAATATAAAAAAGCAGCCAGTATATATTTTTTTTTTTTTTGGTTGCTACAGATGATCCAACATTCATTCATGCTGTACTCCCCATACCCCCGTTGAGGATCACTGCTCTCCTAAAGAACAAACCAAACATACTTTCCTTTATCTAGATAAAGGATAAGTGATTCATTATCACCAAATCATTTTTCCAGTAGTAGTGAAGGAAGGTACGATCTATGATCTGCAATCTAAGATCTCTTTCTCCCAGTCCCCTCTCTGCTTGAGGGCACCCAATTGGAAAACAAGTAATGCAATCTAATGCCACAGTCTGGACTTAGGGATGCAGCCTGGCTGACATCTGAATTAAACCTGCAGTTTCTGCTTCTTGCCCACTGCTGTTTTCATCAGGAGGCTAAACCAGAAGCACAACAGGGGAAAGCTTAAGATAAGGCATTTAGTTAGCAAACAACAGTTAAAACAAAATGGTTCAGCCTGTATGAACAGTACTAGGGTAGGAAAGACTATTTCCCTTGACCATGGAGGCCCAGAGGTCAACTAAATGACAATGACCTGGGCTCAGAGCTCACACTGCTACCTCAGCACTTCTGCTCTTGCATTCAACTACCTTTTCACAATGGGTTTTTCACAGAAGCTATTTTGAAGCATCTACTATGAATTGCAACAGCTCTTTTTAGGATCTTCAATTTTTCCTTGATATTGAGGACAGAAGAATTAATAAGCAGAACTCAATCATATTCCTAGAGCTCTCTCAAATATAGAAAGAAAAATCATTAACTCTGATTTGTAAAAGGAAGTGTGTTGGTGTATGAACCTTGAATTCTATTTAGGATCATAATTCACTAGACAAAATGCCTTTCTTTTTCATTCAAAACTCCATATAAGGACTTCCCGTAAAGATCTTTTCTAAAATGGAGTTTGGTTCTCTGCTGCTCACATTCACATGCGTGTGCTTGCACACATATTCACACATGCACACATCAATACAGCCTAGGTGGTTTTTTTTTTTTTTCTTTTTTGGTAAGAAAGTGGAACTAAAATTTAATCAGTGAAGCAGCTCTTTTCTTTTGAGCCTCTTTCTCCATGTCGGAGCTGGGTCCCAAGGCTCAGGGTAAAACCACTGTAACCCCAGGGTAGAACCTCAAGTCCAGGTTGTTACATCCTGCCCCCGTTCTCCTCCCTTCTGGACCTTTTCCTGTTTATAACAGCTCTCCCAATCTACCTCTGAAGTGATAATAACTGGAAAGTCGTGAAAAAGGGAATAGAGAAAGAATACTGTTCTTATGTCACTTTATACTCATCAACTCAAAGAAATTACCTATAAATTAAACCAAACAAATATTTGAAGTCAGAGTAATTTTGACTCTTGCAGAAAGTTCTAAGCCTCTTTTTTATTTATAACCTGCCCATTTTTTAGAAATTCTTGTGGAATAACAGTAGAGCACTATTTGATTGCTATATGAATATGAATCCCAAAATGTTATAACTTTTGCATTGACTTTCAGGATTTGGGGGACCAGGTGGACCCAGGTATTTCATATACTAATACATAGAACTGCATTTTTATAGAGGACTGGTTATGGATCACACTGCGCATGGAAAAGAAAGCTGCTTTTAAGAACTAGAGCAGAACCTCACCATGAAACAATCCCACAATACGCTGGCGGAAGGACACAAAGTCATAAAGTCAATACACCAAAAGACACAGGGAGGGAAGAAAAGTTCAGCCATATTTTTTCATAGATTCCTCTGTGCATCTATGCAGCATTCCAACAGGAAAAAGACAAATGCTGCCTTTTGGGCTCCTGACCACATATTTACCTAACGTTTTGAAAAACACAACCCTGTGTAAAGGTATTTTCTTCCATCATAAGAATGCCATATTTTCATATACAGATGACTCTTTTGCCTCTACCAAAAAGTAATTCTTACACTTATCTTCTAATCACAGTGTTTATGCAGTTTTCCATGACATTATATTTCATTTTAAAATAATAATTTTTTCCACTTTCAACAACCTGAGCTTTTCTTATACATATCTCTTAATCAACTTTTGCTTCTCTTTTATAAAACTTATCTACACAGTCAGATCTTAGATCCATTATAAATACTATGTGAAATAGCTCAAGAACAAAGACATTTACAACAGACAGATCATAATGATTGCAACTGAGCAAAATTGGATCCAATAGAATGCAACAAGATAATCATAAGTTACCACCATTTAAAAAATTGATCATTTTAAGCTTTCAACTAACTTTTAAGCTAACTTTCAATATTAAAGCAAAACAAGAAACTCAAGTTTCTCTACTGAGGCCAAGTAAGACTGCTTGAATGTTTTAAAGGAAAATAGACACTTCCTTTTCCTTCTTCAGATAACTTGATATTTCCCCTGTTATATTTACACAGTTCAGGTGTCTAGACAATAGCATGGTCAACGTGATAGTGCCGGCCCTGCTCGGTTGCCCTCGGATCGCCTTTTCCTTTTGCAGTCTGCGCTGGAGTACTATGCATTTTGTTTTGATTTTTAAGGAGCTCGGTTTGAGTACTCTAGCCTACATTTCCAAGCATTCACCTGCAAGCATTTTCATCTGAAACACTGAACTCTCTACAACCAGCCCCCCCAATCTGATTAGTGTCAACACAGCTGCCCTATTCTGAGGAATGTAAACTAATATTGTTGTTAGACCTCCTCAACCTTAGGAGACTTCCTCAAAGCCTTACAGTCTCTTCAGGGCTTTTTTTTTTTTTTTTTTTTTTTCCTTCCTCCTTATCCCTTTGCCCGGTGATTTAAATCCCTAAGTCAAACTTGTTAAGAAATCAGAGAATCATCAATTCCTTAAATAAAATCATGCCTGCTATGATAAACATTTACATGTATGCATGCATAATATTTAATAATGTATTTGCTCTGAGAAAACTCTGTCATTACACAGTAAACATCCAAGTCAATTGCCAGACAATAGGTACATTACTAAAATCTCTTCAGGATTTAAGTGGGCCTTTGGATTGGTAAAATTAAAAATGAAGATGGCTTTAAAAAAAAAATCTCACCTGATTATTTTGAAACAAACAAACTTCATTTACTTTTAGAATGAACTCTGGCTATAGAACTAAGTTAAGACATAGCCAACTAATTTATCTCCCTGATACATGAATATCCATCAGAGCAGTCAATCCAATGTATGTAACAGAGTGTGATCTACTTTAGCAGTCAGTTCTTAAAAAATGATTTTACAAATTCCTGAATATTGGATTTCTTCAAATACGCAATGCTACCTAGAAATTTTTCTTTTCCCTTTTCTCCTACAGTTTCATCTCCTACTTAAAAGAAAAAAAATGTCTTATAGCCACTACAGAAAACATTAACCAAGAAAAGGAAATTCCCATATACAATCTGCGAAAACATTACGTTGGGTGACCAAGAACCGCAAATATCTGAGTTTTTATTTAAAAAAATAAAAATGAAAAAGCATCTCTAAATGGAGTGCTAAAATCTCAAATCCTTACCTCACTAAATTGAGTCTGGGCATTGTTTTCCAGGTACAACATGTTAGCTGTAAGATTGATCAATGCTGTTGTTCTCTCTTCTGGTTCCAGGATTTTGCCAACCCCCCCACCCCCTCTGAGACCCTCACAGTATGAATCTACTAAGAAGATAACAGAACTCAGGTCCCTCTCTCTCTCTCTCTCTCTCTACATACTTTTAGGTTCCCTAATATATACCCAACTATAGGCATGAGGGGCGGGACTCTTCTCTTTACCTGTCCAATCCATCAACTTCCACCTGGACTCCTCCACTCCAATGGAGTGAGGCCTCTCCCATCTCATTAAGTAGTTAGAATTCCTTATCACCAATCTTTAAAAGAAAAAGAAAGAAAGAAAAAAAAAAAAAACAGGAAAGAGACAGACAGGTAAAACTTTCCCTGTCTCTTTCATAAGAAAGTGCACTTTCTCCCCAAAACAAAACAGAATCTTCCAAAGAAACCGACCACCACCAGGAGTTACAGGAGGCATTTCAAAAAGTTATTTTATACAACTGGAGAGAAAAATGTCAGGGAAAGTTTTTGAAGTTATTTTTTTCTTTCTCCTCTTATTTTTTTGAGTTTCAAATTTAGATTCAGGGTTTCAAGAATGACTATACAGATTTAGAAATTAGGGGCAAATACTAAAATCCACTGTTACACTTCTTAAATTAAAAAAATCAAAATGTGCTGCCTGAGAGCTGAAAATTTTCCACCTATTCTTTCCTTAGACATGCCAGTGGTTTCATACCAGCAATGCAGATAAAGCCACTTCATTTTCTGAGTATGTTCCAATCACAATTCAAACCATTGGCATTGCCTTGTAAAAATAAATAATTATCCATATTCCATACAGGAAATAGAAATCTTTGGACATATGTCTGGTTTTCAAAAAAATCTTCTCTATTTAAATACTCAATCTACGTTATTATACCTAAGTTTTTAAGACTCAGTGACAATATTATTTCATGTGAATGGATAATAAAATTGAGTATTTACATGATGCTTCTATTTAAATGATTAATATAATATATCCTAAAGTATGACAGATCTATTAAACGTTTGCCTTAAAAATGTATTTACATAAATACATACAGACACACGTAGGATCTGGCCTTGGTCACCATGATTTAGTAAAGATGAAATATACACTGATGGTTCTGTGATTTACTAAAATACTCTTTCATTATGCTTATTATTTGGATTCAGTTAGATTTACATCTGTCCTCTGCCCTCTAATCAGGAAGCCAATTCCTTCTGTTCTGCATGAAACAACTGGCTAAGATTATTATGCATATTTAGATTTCTTTCAAAATTTAGAAGATTATAACAAAATTATTAATCAGAAATAGATTAGTACATAGCTTTCAGAAATAAAGCTTGTAAATATGTTTATAATATATTGGATTTGCCTCCTCAATTGTACTTTGGCATCCATAAAACGCATGCATATAAAGGATGATGTTGTCCTTGGGATAAGTTATTGTAAGGTTCTTGGATTACTATCAATAATTCTGCTGCTGTTTCTTTTTTTAAATGAAATATTTGCTACAACATAATTTGATCTCAAGTATCCAAGAACATGACAATATGTAAGTCTACACATTTGTATCACATGAAACATTCATTTCTTCACTCAAATGTTAAGAATAATGACCTGTTTTACCTGTAATTAAACAAATGAGCACTAGCTATAAAGAAAAAAATTTCTTATAAAATGCAGCATAATCATTTGCATGATGTATTTCAATTTTATACCCACTGACAGCTTAAAGGGGCAATAGTGGAAATAGGAAGCCTGCTTCTTTAAAACTGTGCTGTGTAACAGTGTCTTGAAAAATTGGATGACCCAGAGAATCACCCAAGGTTCTTTTTAAAAACAGGTATCTGGATCTAGCCCCAGTCCAAGTGAATCAAGTTCTCCAAAGACACAGGCCAACAACTGGTTTTATATAGCCTGCTAGGTAGTTCTGAATAAGTCAGGCTTTGGGGTCAGTGCTCTAGAGTAGATGCCATTAGCACAGCTGCCCAGAAGGTCATTACGGCATTGCATTATTTTTTTTCCCTTATGGGATAGTGTAACCATTTGAACCCCTAAAATCTAGGACTCAAGGTTTCAAGTGTTGATAATATACAATCAAAATGTTAAACTTCAGTTTTTGCGAAGCCAAAAGATTCCCAGCAAGTGAAAAAGTTAAATTCCTTCTGTGTATCAGCTTAGTATGAACAAATCTGACTATGGTCTTGATCTAGCATAAATCTACCAAGATTCCAGACAAACTTTCAGACAATATAAATACTGTTACCCTTTGAGGACCTCCAGTAGTTGAGGAGAAGAGCACTCGGCTGAGAGTTAGAAGATAGGAGCTGTGTTCCCAGTTCTGCCTTCAGCTAGGTCTGTGCCCCAGGGGCAAGTTACTTAACCACTCTGGATTTGAATTCCTTATTTGTGAAATGAGGGGCAGAACTAAATAATTTTTTAAGATCATTACTAAAATAAGGGTCTATATCTTTGTCCAAAATTCAAAGTGACTTAGAGGATTACTTATGTTTCTTTTATTTTACTTTGGCATTTCCCCCTCAATTTGTTTACCTTCATTTGAGCACATAAAATAGTCAAGTTGCATAGATACTTAGATTCTTAAATGCCATAAAGCAAAAAGGAACAATGTATTAAGACAAAAAAAGCATGTGCTGTTGTTGTTGTTGTTATTGATGTTTTGATTGTTTTGCCTTAAAATGAAAAATTAGCTATTAGGCCATCTAAATTTGAACTTAACACATTTACCTAAGAGCTAATTAAGCTACATCTTATAATGTATGATTTCTGAATTAGTGTGAATACTTCATATAAGTATCATGCATTTATTTGAGCACGGGTTTACAAATAAAGTAACAATTTTCTGTGCTCACCACACAACAATGCTTATCCACGGATCTCAAAGATTTAGTAATGTGTATTCATTTTCGCAACAACCTAGTGATGTAGTTAAGTACTATTATCCACATTTTGCAAATACATGAACAAAATAAAATATCTTCAGTGAATGTCCCAAGCCCTCAGGAATCAAAACAACTCTCTTTAGAGGTCATAACTTTCCATTCTCAGCTATTTCTTCAGATGACTTAAAGCTTCATGGCCTCAGAATTAAGGGTCAGTACTGTCCTCTGGATGAAAATATTGGTATAAACCCACAGCTTTGGGAATAGATTTCTTAGATGTGGGATCATCATGTATTTTCCAGAAATAGCAAAATGTTAACATTTTATTGAGTACCCTTCTTTTACTTTGGGGTATTTTTTGGTACTGGAGATTGAACTCAGGGGCACTCGATCATTGACCCACATCCCCAGCCCTATTTTGTGTTTTATGTAGAAACAGGGTCTCACTGAGTTGCTTAGTGCCTTGCAGTTGCTGAGGCTGGCTTTGAACTTGCGATTCTCTTGTCTCAGCCTCCCTAAGTGCTGGGATGAGTACGCTTCTTAACAGTTAACTCAGTTCTTTACCATAAATGTTATATTTTTTTCTTTCTGCATCTGACTGACTTTTCTTGCACTTGTTATTGTGGTTTGCATTTTGGTACAGACGAATTCTAATTTTTTCCATCATCAAATATATTGTTTTTCTTTTTATATGATTTACTGGTTTTAAGACAGGTCTGAAAGGCCTTTCCTAACCCAATGTATAAAGTACTACAAATATATTACAGTGTTAGAGAATTGTGTTTTAAAATATTTTCATAGGTCAATTTTCTAACTTTCCAGAATTCATATTTATATGTGAAACAAAGGAGGAAGTCTACAATCCATAAAATAAATGATTTTCATAATGTATTGAATAATACGTATTTTTTTCTAATTTGAAATACCATCTTCCTCATGTACCAACGTCAAGGGCTCTACCTCATATCCCCTTATGAGAAAGCAAAGCAAGTATATGAGCCCTTGGCACACAATGTATTTATCTGAAGCTCCTGTCTCATACCGTGTAAGGTTGGATAGGGAACCATATTACACATGTAACATTTTAGAAAGGGATGGAAGCAATTTTGTGCTTTTGTCTATGCCTGCACTCAGATGGAGGAAGGTAAATGCTAAAGTTTTGTGAATTTAAGTAATGTAGATAATGGGCTCCCTCATGATGAAATTAGTTCTACTGAATTGAAGGAGAGGTGAGATTAGAAGAGGCCAAGGGTAAATTTGGCTAGGATTAGGTAGTTATTGAAGGAAACAAAAACTTGGTGACCGGTATTTATAGCAACAGTTGAAGCTCTAAGAAATAATGTGTAGCTAGTTCTAAATAAATCACTCCTATGCTTTAACCAAAAATCTACCTGGGGGAGGTAGAAGAAGGAACACACTACAACATCTCCTTTGTCCTACCTTCTAGAGCTCCCTCCCCATGACCTTGTCTTACCTAAAAAGCAACTCTGATCATGTCCCTCCCCAGGATACCCTGATGGCAGTGGGAGGAAACTGTCTATTTAGACAGGCATTCAAAGTCCATCAAAATCTCACTCCGAACTACCCGCTCAGCATCATCTCGCCTATATTCCTCTCTGTACTACATGCTGTCCCCACCGGATCATTTCTGTCCCTCTGTTTTGGATGCCTTCATTCTCTTTACCTGGTATATTAAAACATTTTTAGATCCTTTTTTAAATTTTTTTTTTTAGTTGTAGATGGACACAATGTCTTTATTTCTTTTTATGTGGTGCTGAGGATTGAACCCAGGGCCTCACACATGCGAGGCAAGCGCTCTACCACTGAGCTACAATCCCAGCCCCTATTTAGATCCTTTTAATGCTTCCTTCATAAGGACTTTTTCAATTCTCTATCTGAAGTTAAATCTTAACCCACACAAATGTTTATAAAAGCAATAATAAAATTCTACCTTTCAGCACAAAAGATTGTATAGGTGTTCGTTTCCCTCATTAGACTATGAGCCTATTGAAGTGAGAGTAGATTTCTGTTCATAACACACAGCATCTAAAGTTCAATGAATATAAATTAAATTAAAACAGTTTACTTCTTTTTTTTTAACATTTATTTTTTAGTTGTAGGTGGACAGAATATCTTTGTTTTATTTTTATGTGGTGCTGAGAATTGAACCCAGTGCCTCACGCATGCTAGGCGAGCACGCTACCACTGCGCCACAACCCCAGCCCAAAACAGTTTACTTCGTATAAGAAAATAATAGAAAGCTTTCTAGAAAGAACAGTAAATTCTTTCTAGAAAGAACAGCAAATTCTTTCCCAAAGTTTATTATGATTCAGACACTTATTTCAGAGATGCCCTCCCTGTAAGAAGCTAAGCATGGTATCTAATTAAAATAGAAGAGAGAAAAAAATGATGCTTTCAATCCATCCAAGCTCAGTATCTCAAATCTCAATAATTATTTGTCAAAAGAAAAACTTGCCAGCATGATAAACCTGTAATTGTCGAAAAAGGTTGTGGTTTTTAGATGTGTGAAAGATCAGAAATGTGGGGACTTTCCAAGCTGCTGCAGAACAAAATCAATTAGATCCTTTCAACGTCAGCTACCATTAAGTTAAAGGATGATCAACAGAGCACACTGAGTAACTTTTGAAGCTCTGATCTTCCCTGAGCTAAGTGATTTACTTTGCCTCTTACCTCGCATAGGTGACAAGAATAAGCATTTGCAGAAACTACTGAAGGCAATTAAATTAATTCACCAAATCAGTTTTCTCTCTAGTTTAAAGCTAAATTCCAAAACAAGATATAATACCATATCCATTTGTAGGGTCACTGGCTAGGAGAGGAAAATGAGTTTGGTTCTAAGTCTGAAAGTTGTGCTCAAGGTACAGTGTAAACATTATTTGTGTAAACATTCAAGAAAAAAGTAAAATAGCAGACAGGGTTTAGATTCTCTCTGAACTTTTTATGAGTCAAGTGCTCTTCAAAGCACGTTACACATATCAAGCTAATTTAATTCTCATAAAAATTATTAAGACTATTCTTATTATCCTTTACAGACAAAGACACAGAGATATAGGCTGATAACCAAGTACTGGAGTCAAGATGAGAATCTATACATTTTGGTCCCAGAATCCACACACAGACTGTGCTGTTTGATTAGGTGGCATCTTCATATCCCCCCATCCTTTATTTATCCCTCCTTCTTTGTTAGGTCCAGAGCCCCCCAGCAGCTCATTTCCCAGAGAACTCACTCTACAATTATAATAGTAACAATATTTTTATTACTTCCATGGATTTAGATAATGCTTTGCTTTGGAAGAGTTCTAAAACAGGCTGAATAAGTAAATGAAGAAATGTACAGAGTCACAATCACATTTCTTCACATTAACTTTCATTATGCATTAAAAAAATTAGATTACAAAATAATGTGATATTTAGAAGAAAAAAGAAAAATCCGAATTAAAAACAAAAGCCAATTATAAGCATACTGCTCAGAGTTATTGTCAAAAGTTTCCATTGGGATTCTCCTGAGTTTATGTATGTAAACAAATTAAGATCACATGAAATATAATTTTGTTGGTTTTCACAGTATTATGGCCACTTCCTTTTAAAAATATTTATGCAGCTAAAGATACTGGTTCAAATATTGTGAAGTTACATTATTAATACCAAGATATTAAAAATATATATTTGCATGAGGATAGTTATTATAGCACTGAGGATTATCTTTTCCAACTTTATAAATGAAAAAGTCTTATTTTATATGAATTCCCTTGATTGCAAGTGAGAACATCTGTTTCAATATATTTATTAGCTCTTTGCATTTATTCTTCAAATGATCGGCTAATATCCTCTGCCTTCCCCCCAACCTTATTCCCATTGGATTAGTAGTGTTTTCTTATTAAAGGTATTAATACTTTGAAAAGTTTGTCAAATATTTCTAGGTTGTTTTCTTTTTATTATAAATGCAAATAACAACTCTGTTACCTAGAAATGACTTCTTTAGGATTTCTTTAACACATGTATTATTTGTTTATACCATAAATATATTAGAAATATAGAAAATATAAAGTATATAAAATATAATACAGTCATGTGTTCCAGAACCTGTGGTAACCATCATCAAAATTTTGATATATTCTCTGCCAGAGATACATATTACATACAAATATGTATACTTTATAAACCAAACATATACTATTAAATATTAAGATATATTTTGTTAAATGTATATTTATATGTATATATACATATACACACCCACATTTATTATTTGTATATATTCATGAATATACCTACTTTTTTAAAATTAACCTGCTAATGTGAGTGTATTTTCAGGTCATTAACCATATTTTCAAAACAACATTATGATTTTAAATTGCTACATGGTCTTATTGAATTAGCCATTTCCCATTAATTGGACATTCAATTTGCTTCCAGTTTTCTTTAACACTCTAAGGATAAAACAAAAAGTACTAAGCCACTAATTTACATAAGCTGAATTATTCAATTAACAGATAACATTCCAAAGGCTGATAGATAATTCTACATTGATTTCCAGTATACCAGTTTATGTTTAGATCAACAATCAGCACTGTAGTTCACCTTACCACAACAGCACTAATACCTAGTATTATTTAAAATGAGATTAATATTTTAGTATAAAACTCATGAAAAAAATTACCTTCTGCCTAATGCTAGGTTACAATTGTCATTTAATAAACACACTCATCTCTACTCCCATTGATTGATCTACTTTGGAAAGATCAAGTCTTTAAATCAAGTCCACTTATGATTTTTTTGGGGGGGGAGAGGGGCACTGGGTATAGAACTCAGAGAGGCACCACACCCCCAGCCCTATTTTGTATTTTTTGCTTAGAGACAGGGTCTCACTGAATTGCTTAGTGTCTCACTTTTGCTGAGGCTGGCTTTGAACTCTAGATCCTCCTGCCTCAGCCTTCTGAGCTACTGGATTACAGGTGCATGCCACTGCACATGGCCCATTTGTGTTTTAATGCTGGTGTGTTTATTTTGCTTTTTAGATCCTTTATCTTGAAAAGCAAAATATTACCCCCATATTATAATATTTAACTTTCCTAACGAACCCTATTGCAATAGTTCATATGACAAATTCCAAATAAATTTCAGTATACTTTTTATTATTTTCCTTATTCAGGTCTTCAGTTATGAACTTGACTACTAAAACCTTCCACAAATTATATTTTAAACATTAGATTGTTTTGTGCTTAATGCCTAATTAACACTGTATTTCTGTCCTTGGCCTTCCTATTTACTGCCACATTCTCTTTTTTTTGGTACTGAGGATTGAACTCAGGGGCATTCGGCAACTGAGCCACATCCCCAGCCCTATTTTGTGTTTTATGTACAGACAGGGTCTCACTGAGTTGCTTAGCACCTCACCGTTGCTGAGGCTGGCTTTGAACTTTCAATTCTCCTGTCTCAGCCTCCCAAAGTGCAGAGATTACAGGTGTGTGACACCACGCCTGCTGTACTGCTACATTCTCCATGTAGCTGCTCTATGGTGAATGGTCATAGATGACATGGTCTACTACAAGGAATAGTGGAAAGCTCTAGAATTGATGATACAGTCCTGTGGTCCAGGTCTCATTTACATCAATTTCAGTTCATCTTTTTGTTAAATGGACAATGAATATTTGTTTGAGCTAATTACATAACATATTATCTTTCCTTCTAGTGCCATACAGAGCCATTGCCCAACGCAATTCCAGATTTTAATGATCTACACTACCTAAAACTACAGAAAAGGCAACCTTTCTTGCCTGTATAGATGGTACATGAAAGATCATTGCCCTAAGAGTCACTGACTTAGTTTTAAGTTCTTGCTCTTAAATTGGTAAATTAAAGCACAATACTTCCCTTGACCATGCCTCAGTTTTTCAATCTGTTAATTAGACTTAGTGTTATTGTATACTTGGTATCCTATATAACTATGATTCCAGTTTCCTGGACTGTGCATTTGTCTATTTAACCATGATCTGAATTTCACTATTGATGAAGACAGACAACTCCCTTATTAGCTGATACTAGACATCTGTCCCTTGTGAAATTTCCATCCCAAAGAGCCCGTGAGGCAGTTGATTCAAGCTTTTAGCCCTGGCAATTCTAGGCTTCACTTGTAGTTCCTCAGAGTGTTCCAACATCCTTCTTTAGTTTCAGCTCCTGCTGGGCTGTACCTCTCTTGTAGGCTATATGTTTACTGGTAGCCACAGTTCAGCTTCCGAAAATAAGAGAAGTCACAGCTTTGTGACTTTGGAAATGCTCGAATAATCTCTTCTGCGAATCTCCCACCCAGTGTGCATACCACCTTTGCATTGTGGGCTACAGGGGTTGAAGTAATCCACTCTGAGACCTCTATTTTCACTTATGCACTCTGCTATGCTGTTCAAAACTATACTAACCCCAGATACCAAATATAATTTTTAAATGATGTGCAAAGTGACTTAATGATGTGTTTTTTCCCAAGTTCCACTTTACTCACTCAGTGACTTGCCATCTGTCCTTGACATTGCTACCTAGCCTGTTTCCTAGCTCACTGTAAACACAACAAAGGATCCGCTAAATCTCCTGTGATTTCTAGAGTCCTTAACTGAGACTGAAACTGTCAGATTCTACACACTTCTAAGGGACCTGACTTCCTCACTATGCAAATGCTTTGATAATGACTGTTGTAGCAGAAAGCAACCCTTTGCCAGAAAATGCACATGAAACAAAATGACAGATAAAAAGTAAGAAAATCAAAATGATCAAAAAAAGAAAAAGACTGAAATCTTAGCTGGATCCAGGATGACTGACATCCCCACTATCTCCAGCAAAGGGATTGAGGTAAACTAGACAGGACAAAACATGGAAAACATGGTGTTTTTTAGTACTGGGGAGGCAGTGTGTACTGGCTACTCTCCCAGGCACAGATATCACCAGGCTGGTGTAATCTGTTTGTGACAACAGATCACGGGAGGAAAAGTACCTGTCTCTGATAACCATTTCCACTCACTACCACTCACTGTAAATGCAGGTTATAGGAAAACTTGGTCGAAAGATATAAATACTAAGTGACTTCCTGGTGTCCTTTTTGTCCAAGGGACCCCAAGGACAGAAGAGAGTGAAACTTATGTGAAGTTATAAAAAGGGGTGAATAATGTAAGCTTTGGAACTTACCACTAGACATTGTTTTCCCAAATGGAAAACTCAACTTCCAGAATATATGAAAATGTTTCTGTAAGAGTTCCATGATTGATTCTAGCTTTATAACATTCTATATTTCTCTTCAGGACAGTCTTGAGTACTTCTGTTGGAAAAGCCACATTAATTGGCACAGAGGATGCAAAGGTTTCGATATATATAATATCATTAGGATGTGAATTGTGTATGTGGCTTGCAGAGTACGTGTATCCTATATTTCACAATTTTGCAGCTTTGTATTTACTAGTTCCTTTATTTTCTCCAACAGGCAAATTCAAGTACATTCTTCAACACCCACATAATATTACACCCTTACTCAACACTTGTTGATTGTCTGCTATGTACTTAGTGTTGTGCTCAGATCTTTCTTTTGGTTTTCTCCCTGCATTGTTGGTCATTTCTTGTCTTTTATAGGCAGCCAGTTTCTCTCTCTCCTTCAAATTTTCTCTCAATTCTTGGGATTGAGTGAAATCATTGTAGATCTCATTTCATTACTTTTTAATTGTGTTTTCACTATTATGCCCAGTATATACTATGCCCAGTATAGTTCTATATTTCCTGCAGCTTGGAGAGTGTGCGGAGGAAACACTCAACTCAGCTACAGGACTCTTCTGAGAGGTTTGATACATACAGTAAGTCTGTGAAGCAAACATTGCTTCATTACCCTCAGTTCTCAGATAAGGAAATTAGGATGCAGAGGGGATGACTATTATAATGAAGTTTACACATAAATTATGCTTACAGCTGAACTTTAGAACTCAGGTCTGCTGACTCTAAACCACGTGCTTTCTGTGTGCAAAAGTTGCTTGTCACAGAAGAGATTACTGTCTCATGCGTGGGCCAACAGTGAGTAGAAATCTAGCCTTAGAGTAAATCAACTTTTCCATTTGCATGCTCTGCAAGGGGAAATGAGAGACTTTGTTGGGACAAATGACTCCCACAGATAGTCTTTTTCCTTAATGTTGGTCCCCTGAGTTTCCTACTGTTACAGAGACAATAACAGTTTAACTCTACCTTCCCAATCCTGATTCACAACTCGATTAAAAAGTGGTGCAACAAAGTAGGTGTGTCTCTGTGACCCAAGTGGTTAAGCCAGATATTCTGGCCCATAGAAGCCGCTGGTTTGATTTTGTAAGAAAACATTATCTGCATTGATCAAACTGGACAACTCTGTCAGCAAAGATTTTAAAACATCACAAGAAGAGTGAGGCATATAAAAAATAGGTTATTTCCAGCAAAGACTGAAATTTACTATAGGATTAATATATATGTCACTTAAAAATAAAGGAAAATGAGGGTAGGGGAAGCAAATCTGTGGCTGAGTTTTTGCTTAGCAAGTGTGAAGCCATGAATTGGATCCCCTGTACCAAAGAGGTGTGTGTGTGGGGGAAGTACAGCAAAACTAAAGATTACATCTTTATATCCTAATAGTTAAATAATGAGATTAAATCATTTGTTCAAATGGACTCTAGTATAGTGTGTCACAATTAGAAACAACTGGCAAAACAAGGCTTCATTATAAATAATCTGAAGACACATGTGTGCTCACATACACAAGCACACAGGAGTTATTTGGCAGTTGGACCCAGCTAAGGGCTGGGGACGTAGATCAGTGGTAGAACTCTTGCCTAGCATACACAGGGCTCTGGGTTTGATGCCCACCACACACACACACACACACACACAAATCCTGAGGGATTACTTGTAATTCAGTTGTTAAGTAAATAAAATGGCAATATTGCTTCATATTATTTCAAAACTTACATTCTCTTCTCTACTTATTCTGTTTTTATTCACTATGCTTTGTAATTCAGACATTCTCCGAGGGTTAAGGATTTTAAGCTATACTGTCAAAGGGCTAAGTGACAAGAGCAAAAGTGGTATGGCCAGAGGTTGCAGGCTTATGACCAGACCAGCACACTAGGGCTTCATTCTGAGCATCTCTTTAAAAGACATATTCAGCTGCTTCTCTCCTTACTGATTCCCTGAAATGTCATTTTTATTTAGCAACCTTGATGAGTTCTTAGGCATGGTCAATAGCTAGCAGATGACTTAAGTAAGATAAAACTTATGCACAATCCTCAAACATTTCTTAGTTATGGTCACTAGCTAGACAGAAAAGCCAAGGTTAATGTAAATAGCAGCTGTTTAAAATTAGCTGATTTTATTTGATTCTAATATCAAACCATAGATATATCTGAGAGACGTTAAGACTGGAAGGTGTATTGCAGACCCTCAATTAGAGAACATTTCATCTCACAATACACTTGTGTACATACACGTTTCCTTTCATCAGTAATTGTACACTTGATTGCATGCAGTCCTGCAATAAGACCTATGCAGCTAGTGGAGGAAGCATATATGCATATATGGAAGATGAAGAAGTCCAGGGACAGATACTGAATCTTATATATCTATAGTTATAGACAGAGTTATCTATGGATATGGATGTAAACTGATATGTTTACAAAATAAAAAATATATGAAATAGTAAACAAAATAAATACTAAGTATTAAGTTATAAATTATCATTCTTTGGGTAAACAGGAAGAATTAATTGTCTTTGGAAGAACAAGAAGTCAAATCTTTAAGATTGAGAATGATTTGGAAAAGGAAGAAAAAGATGACTTTCCTAAATTAAAGCAACAGCATGGCAAATACAGACATAAACTATGTATAAAAACAAGAAGGTAGAATTGGGTGAACTTGGAGGGACATGGGGAATGGAAGATAGTGTAGGAAAGACTATGTTAGAATAAGACTGTGGTAGATCTGAATTCTCTGTATCTTCCTCAAGGTAACCTCAGGCTTCCAGAAGACTTTATGACTTAGCTTTCTTGAATATAAAAGTAAGGGCTAGATCAACTCTTACTTTCTATAGCTATGTTTCTGACACCTGGGATTAAAAATGAAAAATCTTCATGTGGACTGAAAGGATATCAAAAGACCATAGAAATTTGGGGACTGTCTTCTGCTATTGCTATCTCCAAAGATCAACATCAACTCCTCTTCCCTCTCATCTTCCCTCACAGAAGTGTGCTGAGCCCACCCAACTGTCACAACAGTGTTTGCCCTCTGACCTTTGGCAAACAATTACGCAGGATGCCTTTCTTATACTGCTGGATGCTATACTCTTGTTTCTTTAAAGACTGACCTGCAGGACTAATTAGAGAGGTAAACTCTGCCTATCTGGGACTCACACTTACATTTAGACCTGTAAAGCAAAACCAGGCCTCCTAACAGATCCCTAGTCTTGGAAGGTACTAACTCAGTAGAGGCTGACCTATGTTCTTAAGATAAATTTAGGCATCCAAATGCAAGGATCCATTTCTTCATTACTTTTCTGTGGGACTATGAGTATTGAGCCATTAGTTTTCAATTAAGCATCCATTTATAAATTCTCTTCTCACCATTTCCTAGGACTAGAAATGGACACATCTATGATAGTGCCACGTTCTCTTCTTATACCCTAGTAATAAGAGCAAGGAAGGCATGAAGGGCTCTGACACCATCTCTGGAGGAAAATGTATGATTCCAAATATAAAAGATGAAAAAGAACAGTTCATAGTGATAATGAGTAAAATTGTTAATCACTGGTAAAAAGTAGCACTGAAGAATATCATTTCAGAATTTTAAATCCTTACATAAACATAAACACCAATTTTCTGTTTTTTCCTAGAGGATTTTCCTACAATCTTAAATTTTTTTTAAGGATTTCAGAAATCTTATAATCAAACCTTTTCAGTTTAGAAACAAACAATATGAAACACAAAGATGAAAAAGGGATGTCCTAATGCTTTGTAACAATTTTATGCATGTCAAGTGGTTTTCCTTATCTTTTTATTCTTATTTGAAAGAATCGCATTACCCCATGACACTTAAGTATAAGAAATACATGTATTTCCATATGTGGCCTATGATTAGTGTTCTAAGGGTACTGAAACTGTATATTACACACTCCAATCAGATGCCTCAAGTTTTGTTTTAAAATATGTTAAGTTTTTGTGATGATAATAGGTTTTCTAATAAACAGCCTTAATAAAAGACAACTTCTGTTGTTCTCTGGTGAAAAAAAGTTTTTTGTTTTTCCTCATCTAAGTTTGGGCCTTATAAAAGATAAAGGAAATGCCTGAATCAAATGGGAGAGGTAAGATATGAGGAATAAAAGATGACAAGATGCTTCAGTCAAAGGGGTGTAACAGAGCCCAAGCACATCAGAAGGCACCTTACTAAAAACCAGAAACAAAGAGTAACACCAAACAAAAAAATCAAATTAAGAGAAAACAAGGGTTTCATTTGGAAGAATAAGAAACCTAGAATAGCCAAAGCAATCCTTAGCAAGAAGAGTGAAGCAGGAGGCATCACATTACCTGACTTCAGATTATACTACAAAGCTATAGTAACAAAAACGGCATGGTACTGGCATCAAAATAGACATGTAGACCAATGGTATAGAATAGAAGACACAGAGACAAACCCACTTACATACA